>BJBW01007194.1:0-37296 GCA_004320125.1 Scolopax mira
GCAATACATAATGCAAAGGTGAAAGTCACTGCATAGTATGCCTGTGAGATAGGTATGTACTGTTGGCCATTAAACAAGGAGAAGGTCATTTAAATTTAAAGCAGAGCTTTAAAATTTAAAGCAGAGATTTAAAAGCAAAGCTGGCTCCATTGAATTGAAGAGAAAAATTCCTTAGATTTAATATGGGTAGATTCTTAAGACTTGATTACACTCAAAACAAGTTTACTAGAAGATTCTGCATCTTTGAAGAAAGATCCAGTTTTCTTGACTTTCAAGGCAGGACTTTAAATAACTGCAGTATCATCCATTCTGTCTCTTCCACATCTACCTGTATATTGTGTATGAAAGACCAGGAGAACTGGTAGTGCTGGAATTCTTATTGAAAGTTTGATTTACAACACATATCTTTTTCAAAGTTGCACGCTTCAGCTGAAGTACAAATAGAAGGCTTTGACATTTCACCTTTACTTGCCCATTCCGTGTTTATTCCATGCCTCCAGTGAAAATAAAACTCACAAAGAAATAAATCAGAGATTCATCAGTTGTGTTGTTGCCTAAGTTCAGTGTCAATCGCCATCTAGTGTATGTTTAAGATACAGCATTATTACAGAGACTGCTTTAAATCAAGGGGTAAAAAAAGTGTCCTCAAAACACTAACTAGTGACATTTTATTTCTGTAAGCATGCAAAGTAAAATGTAAAATTTACAAGAATCAAGGGACATATATTTAGAAAAGGACTGGCAAGTGAAAGTTTAGAGAGGCGATATGACATTCCTTCATTGGCTGACAAAGTAGAGGACAAAGATTATAATGAAAAAACAGTGCACAATTTCTTTGCCAGGAAGAGAGGAACACTTTAAGAATCAAATAAAATAATGAGGAAAAACAGGGAGGCACACAAACAGCCTATTTATTCAAGATGGTTTGTATTTATTTTTCCAACACCACAAACTGGACAGCATTCAATACCTGGCTGGTTTTTAAACGTATTTTCGTTCATTTCAGATGACGGATTGCTGTGCATTTGATTTTTTCCTCACTGTCTGATAAAACGTCATTTATCATGAGACCACTTATTAAATCATGGATTCCTCAATGTTTGCGGATTCTCAGGACACCTTGCAGATTATTCCATGGAAGCAGCAGACTTTTTACATCTCTGATTATTTCATATTATGATTCTATAAACCAGTGTAAAAAGGAGCTGCCAGAATATTTCAGCTTTGCAAGTGATGTCTTACTTCCAGTGGTCACAACTGGAAAAGGTAGTATTTTTTCATTTACTTCATAGATGTTGGAACAAATCTCAGATGATACAAATCAATTTTCCTGATAAATACTGGATAATATTAGCTGCAAAGTAGAGTGCACTATTTTATTTTCTTTGTCAGAAATATAGGTATCACTTTAAGAGACTAGTTGGTAGGGTGATTTGCTTAGTCTGGAGTTATTTTGAATTGAAGTTAAACCTTTTAAGGATTGTCTTCTTATTTTAATATCTTCTGTTGCATTCTAGAATGGAAGATGACCAGCAAATCCAGCTTTTTGGTGGGTAAATGATGAGGGAGAGGAAGTGAAGTGGAGCTTTGAAGAGTTGGGATTTTTTCTAGGAAAGCAGCTAACATACTTACTGAGGCATGTGATTTACAGAGAGGAGACAGAGTCGTAGCAATTCTGCCTCGTATTCCTGAATGGTGGCTACTGAATGTAGCCTGTATGCAAACAGGTGAGTAACTTTACTGATCTCTTGGATGCAGAAAGAAAATAAATAGAAGATACGAAAAATATGCAAAATTAACTTGAAGAAAATGTAAGGAGGGATATGCTGCTGTGCCCTGTATACTTCAGCTTTTGCATAGAAGAAGAATTGGCAGCACCCACCCAGGAACCAAACTGACATTGCACTAGGTGCTGAACAGACATGGTTCAGTTAATCAACATCCTCAATTGAAGCCTATGAAGGTTGAATGGTTACGATTTCAGGCCAAATTTGACCAGATACACTATCAGTGTGGAGAGTTTTAATGCAGTAATAATTCAATACAATATTTTTTTGGTCTGCTGTTACAGATTGCAAATTCTTAGCAAGAGTTGGAGCCATTGCATTTTTTGACTGCTAAACATCTATGGTGAAAAAAACCAGCATCAACACGGACGTGATCCAGTACTTTTGTCCCACTTTTAAGCTCTGTGATTCTTGCAGGTTGTAAAGTGGGGTAAGACTCGGGGAATCCCGTTCTAGTGCATCTAAGATTTTCTGGACTATGACGTAAGAATATCATTCAGTATCTCAGTGCCTCAGTTTCCCAATTGTAAAATTTGTTAGACACCTCTGAAAGTGCAAGACTGAAATCAGTCTGTAGGTCAAGTCTGTTGAAATCCTTGGAAAAGCAGATGTAGAAATGCACTACATTGATTACACCCCCCGCCCCAAAAATGTGATTTCAGTATTAATTCCTTCTTGAAATGAATAATGTCTTTATTCCAGATATAAATATAATCCAAATGTTGGCCTTAATCATGTACTTAAGAGGTTGATAATCTCAGCATTTCTTTCCTGTGTTACAAATCATGAAGGAAGTGCTTAAAACCACTTTAAATCTAGATTTTACTCATGATCTAGATTCCTTTAAAATGGAGAGACAAAACTCAACATTAGTGCTGCAGGGTTTTGGAGGTCTTTCAGAGCCAGATGATCCCAGGTCATTCCCAGGCCACAAATTCACACAAGCTCTGCCTTCAAATATGAGTTATACCTGACTCCTGTTTCTCAAAGAATAAGTTCTTTTGCAAACAGCTCAGCTTTTCTATGTCTGGTGTCATATCCTGTGAACATAATAAAGAGAAATGGTCAATTTTCTAAATTGCTTGTTGCTTTTTTCCAGGAATTGTCTTTATTCCAGGAACATCCCAATTAACAGCTAAAGACATCTTATACCGGCTCCAGGCTTCACAGGTGAAGTGCATCGTTACCAACGATACACTGGCACCTGCAGTGGAATCTGTCTTGCCTGACTACCAGTTTCTGAAAAGCAAACTAATTGCAGCCAAAGGGAGCAGAGATGGGTGGCTGAACCTCAAAGAACTCTTTGTGAGTATCCAGGTGTTTTACCATCACCCCTGTGAGCTGAAGCAAGCTATATTAGTCAGGTGACATAGCTGAGTTTTGGGATTAATTTCCAAAAGGCAAATGAGTTACATTTTTGCATCCCTCTGCCAATTTGCTGTAATCACTGCATTAAGTACAAATCCCTCCCAACACACTTTTTGGGAGCTGAGTAGAGGTTTTCCAGCTTCTCCTTGCTCAGCAGCCTGGCAGCTTTTAAAAGCTCTCTACTTGGACTGTGGTCACAAGACAAGCACACAGAACACTAATCTTGCAGTTGTTTTGTGTTTGTCTTGCACCTAACACCTCTTGAATTCAATGAAAAGATACCCATTGGCAGCTCTCAGTGCTCAGCTAACACAGCATCAATTATTTCTTCCCTTGACTATCTTGATAGCCAAGACAGTCTGAAATGTTCATCAGTCTGTTGAACATAAATGGTATAATACATGTCTAAGACTACCTTACCTGGCATAATAGCCTGAATATGGCCCCCATTGACATCAGATTTGGAGACAGTATGTGTTGAGGCAGAAATTGGCTTTGTATCTACCTGCTGTTCTGTAACAAGGATCTTGAGTGCCCTTGCCTAATAGTTGTAGACAAAGTCACTGAAATATGCTGTAGGTGCTCACATATTAAAAGTTAGGGCATACGGAGCACACTTGTGACTAGCAAAATGTGTTCTCTAACTCTTACCTGTGATGTCTGATGCAACTATTTATTTAGTGAGATCATATAGTTTTGGGCCATCTTCCTGTTTATCACTTAAACCTTAAAAAATGCCACTTCCGTTGTGAAAACCTGTGTGTAGTAACCATCATATACTCTTTATTTGAAGGGTGGCATCTGCAGACCATAAGTGTGTCAAGACAAAGAGCCAAGACCCAATGCTGATCTATTTTACAGTGGAAGTACAGGCTTTCCAAAAATGGTGGTGCAGTCCCACAGCAGTTATGGCATTGGATTTGCAACCAGTGGCAGGTATGCTTTGCAGTTGCTCCCAGTTTCCTGATTAAGTGATATGATCAGAATTAAATTGAAAATGTGACTGTAAAAGCTCTGATAAATGTAGGCATTTCATGAGTATAGGATCTTGCTTCTTCCTCACCTTTCCCCTCTCACAGTGAAACCTTCATTATTAAACTCTTCTTGAAGACTCAGTTCTGTCAAACACAGTGTTCTGTCACTCAGAGGGCTGACTGCAGGGTAGCAGTAAGCGTAGTCATCTTATAGCAAAATCAGATAAAGTTGAGTGCTTTAGTATTATGTAAACCTTCCTCGAGAGCCAGAGCAACCTTCGACCATTATACCTTAAAAGTTACAGTTCATTTTGAATCTGTGCCTTTGTACTGATTTGCCTTCCCAAGGAGTGAGAAATTTTATGAAAATTGAAGGATACATTTCCCAAGGCATTCTGAGTTGGAAGTTGATGTAGAGTCCATAGAAGTAATTTGGCTAGTATCCTAGGGAAAAGCCTACTCCAAATGATGTTTGGTTTTTGATTCAGATACTGCAAGTCAAGCCAAGGATATTTTGCACTGTTCAGGAGACGAGCAAACACTAGAAATGTTAAATGGGAGGAATCAGGGAAAAATAAGAAAATTTTTATTATTCTTCAACTCTTACAAACTTCTAAAGAGCCACACTTGCTGACACTGCATCTAATAGAACCCTCCTGTTCTTTCCTTAATTATGCTTTGACCTTAGCCTGAGTCTCTCATGTTCAGGCATTTTTTTCATCTCTGCTTTATCATCAGGCACTGGATGAACCTGACTCCTTCAGATATAATGTGGAATACCTCTGATACTGGCTGGGTAAAAGCAGTTTGGAGCCGTGTTTTTGCTCCATGAATCTGTGGATCATGTGTCTTTGTACACAATATGCTACAGTTTAAACCAGCAGTTATTGCAGAGGTAAGTTTTATATTTTATACTATATTCTATACTCATGTTTTATACCGGAATTTTATTTCCATTTTGCATAAATAAAGCAAGCAAGCTGGACTCCAGTGCACATGCACCCACTGCTCTGTAGCAGCAGGCATAGTATTTACCAAATCCCAAGCAATCATCCCTCCCTTTGGTGCCCAGTAAGCCAGAGGAACAAGTGCTTTCTGTCCTGGCTAGGCCGTGTGACATGGCTACAGAGTAGAGGAGATGTGGTGAAAGATACAGGATATAAAGAACTTGGAATCAGTGCTATCTTCTCCCATACTTAGCCTAAAACTCTCTTCAGGTATGGACATTCAGCTACTTTGGTCTCAGGGTCAGCATGAGCCAGTAATCAGAGTATGGCATAGACCCGAATCAGGATTCTGTTATCCTGAATTTTCAGTGAGTTGCCAGAGTGCTTATTCCTCCTCTCTGCCATTTTCCAAAACCAGTCAGTTGGCTTATTTTCCTCACCACTCCTTGTGTGAAGAGGACACACAGACTTTCCCAGGAATATAATTGGAAAAGCTTTGGTCTAGTTTACTGTTGTCACTTAGTCTTGAGCCTCGGACACAGTCACTTTGGGAAGCAGAAAACAATCTTAATTGAAACTACTACTTATTTACATGATTGATTGTTGGACAGGAAGGACTGTTATTTTCCACATCAGTGGGGCTGACTGGTGCAGCCACTCTTGTAGGCAGGATTCGTAGGCACTATTCCATACTCATTCTCTGTGTTGAATCTATGTTGCATTTTTATGATTTTCATTTTGCAGACCTTTGAGCACAGTTGTGTTAATCACCTGCACATTTACAAGGTCAGACACACCATTGCATTTATTTTTCAACAAAATAACTTGTTGATATCCCATCACTGCCTTTTGCACTGCTCCCACTGCCTACTGCATGCTGGTCCAGCATGATCTGAGCAGGTACTGCACATCTGTCTGTTGCAGGGGGAGCAAGGGAAGGTTGGGATATAATGCTGTGACAGCTCTGGCTGCTCAGTTCCTTATGCCACCTATTTTTTTTTCATTTTAAGGAAATCTAATTGGCAAAATTTGCTCACGGAAAAGAAAGCTATGTTCTGAAATATGAGAATAACTAGTCACAGCTTAGGCCATTCAGGCTTCAGGAATGGGTCTTTGAAAAGATGGCACAGATGAAACAAGTGAGCATTTTCTTAAGTTCCCACTTCCTCTAAACTTATGGTTCACAGTTAAATTTAAGTCAAGGTTTCAGGCAGCACTAGATTGGAGTACAGTGGAGTTGTTCCCATATACTTGAGAATGAAGTGAGCGGTTTTTTTACGTGCTGAGTTATTTGGCAGCTGTTCCCACCAGTTTGTTACACTGTAAAATATTCATCTTATGAAAGGTAGTGTGATTTGTAGGAGCTTTCACACCTTCGGGAAGGTACTTACTATTCTCACCTAGGTCTTTCATCCCAACAAAAACCAAACCTGGTTTAGCAGAGAGCTCAGGCACCGTGTTCCTCTTCAGCCTTCCTCTTGCTCTAGAAAATCCTCAGTGTCTTATTTAATGCTGGCATATGACTCAGCTTTCCATGAACATCTGATGTTCAGATTTCCAAGAAAAGACCTTCTCAGTCTTTTTCCAGAAAAATTACCTACCTCCAGTGACACAGAGATAAACCACGTTATCCTCAGTGGTAATAGGAGCATGTAGGAGTCCAGTCCAGGACGGTGTAACAGGATATTTCTTGTCATTTCTCAAAGTAGCTTGTGAAGTTTTAGGCATACTTTGAAAGTTGAGGGAGGCTGCTCAATTAAGACCATTCACTGTTCTTTTCAGAAGTTAAGAAAATTATTTCATTTGCACTTCCTCTCAACCTGCAAGCTCATGAGCCTGAAACACTGTTTATTTGGAGGGGAACCACTCAATCCTGAAGTGATCGCAAAATGGAAAACCCAGACAGGGCTGGATATCTATGAATGTTATGGCCAGACTGAAACGGTACTTCTGCATTGATTCTTGCAGTATGCCCTTTCAAAGGTAACAATACCAGAGGCACAATGTGCTTCATAAATCAATGGAAGAGGTAAGAATAATTTAAATGAACTTTTAAAAAGAGGCTATATATAGTTATGATTATATAGTTTCAAAAACAACTAGCTGTATATTTTAATGTCTATAGGAAATACTATGTCTATAGAGTTCAGCCCCCTGCAAAAACCATGTCAGAGATTACCTCTGACAAGATCAAATAACTTGTAGTCGATCCCTTCATTGTCTTTACTTAAATGGCAAAACTGAAAAAAAAATTGCTCTGGGTGTCAATTTGGCTTATCCAAGCTTTTAATGAAAAATATTAAATCAGTTCACGTACCAGAGTTCTCTGTAAGTGACTGTTAACAGAATAGTAACAGTGAGATTTCAGGCATTCTTTCCTCTTACCTTTGATATGGTCCCAAATTAATTGTCCCATTATTGAAATAAGATCTGTAATAATTTCACATCTGCTGTCTTGCAAATTCAAGTGTTTGCAGAAGAACCCACTGGCTCAGACTGAGCGCAAGCAACCTCATTCCACAGGACTGACCTAAAATTCCTCTAAGCCCCTATCTGATGGGCTGGAGAACCACAGTGCTTTAGTCCTGATTCAGTCCTTCTCAAGACAAAGTCATGAAGAGGCGTCTTGCCTAATGCAAGCCAACAACAAAGTCTACAAGATGTTGCATAAATTAAAAAATAATCTCTTATGCAGGTAGCAATATGTGCCACTCTGAAAGGAATGAAAATTAAATCTGGTTCCTTGGGAAAAGCTGTTCCCCCTTACGATGTGCAGGTATGTTGATACGTTACATCTGAGCTCAACTGCGGTTGTAGGTATACGAGTAATGGACTACTGCCTGTGTCCCACTCTGTCCTTCACTGTGCTGTAACACAGATATTTCACTGAGCTAATCAAAGCAATGGTGATATGTCCTTTCTGCAGATCATAGATGACCATGGGACTATTCTGCCTGTAGGAGAAGAAGGCAACATTGCTATTTGAATTCAACCTACATGACCATTCTGTCTGTTCTCCGGATACATGGTGAGTTTCAGTTGGCCTCTCTGTGCATGCTGAGAAGCTTAATATCAGACTGATGGGTAGGGTGTAACTTGTTCCAGACCTGTACCTGACAGTTAGCATGGGCTTTATGTTCAGGACATCATTCCTTCCCTTCCATTCAAATTCCGTTCTCAGTGATGGGCTAATGAAGGAAGCCCATAAAGGCTTCTGTAGTATGCCAGGAGCTCAGGGGGGGCCTTCCGAAAGGCACATTCCAAAATATTCCCTCATACCACTGTCAGAGATACCCACAAATTGATCTTTTAAATCTTTAGAAATTACACATTGCAGTGTGCATTTATTGCTAGTCAGAGAAATCCTCTGTACAGTTGCCTGTTACATAGACCACATACACACTACAGCACAAAAACAAGTTACAGGACAAAACCCTCAAGCGTAGATAGTCATATAGCTGTTTTATATTATGTGGTAACATACATAATATGACATTACTATTCGAATGTGAATGTTCCTCCTGCTGAAAACAGAACAGGCTTTAAAAAAAAATCTGTCAGAAGATGGCCAGACAGTTCAGGCCAAAGGTCCATCTAAGCTAGATTTCCGTCTGTGGTGCTGCTGAGTTGTAGTACATACCTAATAAAACACTAGAATCAGGCAAACATAAAGATATTATCCAATGCATTTGAATCATCATGTTGATAAAGCTTTGGGGAACTTATCTTGTGTTTAATCCTTTTTTAAATCCCCATAATATTTGGATACTAGTGGCATCCCCAAACAACAACTGTCACAAAGTAATTGCTCACTATGTCATTAAAAGAGTTCTTTCGGTTCAGTACTATTACTTCAATTTTTCATTGTGTTTTCTGTTGTCAAGTTGGTTTTCCTGTGCAATCTAGACCTAATAGATCAATGTAGATAATGACTTTTTACTATAGGTCATCTCATTTGTGTTTTGGTCTTGAGGATTAGAGGTCAAAAGTTTCCATTGAGAGGAGGTTATTGTGCTGCCCCCCCGCAATGATAAATCATTTCTCTGAAGAGAGTGGTTATACATTTTGGTCATCTGCTGTGATGGACAAGCATTTTGATAGAGCACACCCTTTCTTCCCTAGAACATGAAACCATATATACACAAATGCTCTTTTCCACCTCTCACACATTCCCAGCACAAAACTGCTAATTAATGCAGTTCTGTTTTGGGTGGGGTTTTTTTGTTATTGAAGGCGTAAAATACTATAGAACATATTTTGAGAACAACTTAAAAAATTGTCTTGATCATTTTTAGCACCACTGCAAATAAATGCATTACATTTCTCTGACAATTCAATATATTTTTTGAAAAGTTTGATTGTTGTCAGGATAATCCAGAGAAAACTGCTGCCTCTGTGTGTGGAAATTTTTATGTCACTGGAGACAGAGGGGTTATGGATGAAGAAGGATATGTCTCGTTTGTTGGAAGAGCTGACAATATAATTAATTCTTCTGGGTAAGTCAGTTGCTTTTAGCTTTGCTCATTTGCCTGTTAAAATTCAGTCTGGAAAAACCAATTGAGTGGTTGGTTTGCTCTGGCTGTCATAGCTGCATTTTGTCCTAGGTATCATATTGGCCCATTTGAAGCAGAAAGTGCATTAACACAACACCCTGCAGTCTCAGAGTCAGCGGTTGTCAGCAGTCCTGATCCAGTTCGAGGGGTTAAAATGGGTTAAAAAAATTTAAAACCATACCTTGACAGAGCTTGTAATTTCAGAATTATTTTCCTGTTTGCAGGGTTTGAAGTGGATAAGAAGTCTGGCTCTTCAGAGTTATTGTGGCATCTTTTTCTCTAAGAAATAGAATTCAGACTATTTTTCTTCTTGTTACTTAGCACATGGTAGCAACAGTACCCAGAGTGTTTAATTTTCTTTATATACGTTTCAACTTTGCAACATTTGTTTGAGCTCTGAGGTGAGATTTTCATCTGTCTTTTTATCTGGTCTACAACCTTTTGGAAGTTTAGTAGTGCATAAAGTTAAAAAGAAAAAAAGTGGAAAAATACAAGAAATCCTATGCTGCAGAGTATGTCCTTCATAACATTGCATTTTGTGATAAACAGCCAATGAAAAGGGAAATTAAAGCAAAAACATTTCTGAATTTTGATACTCAGTTTTGGCAACAAATGTATCCCTTTATTCCCATGACTGGAAGTTAATGGAGTCCCTTAAATTTTGTGGCACAGGTAGTCAAAGCCTTGGTTGTTTTAGCTCCTGCTTTTGTATCACATGATCTAGAAAATTTAGCTCATGAGCTTCAGCAACATGTCAAGAAGGCGACTGCACCTTACAAGTATCTGAGGAAGGTAAGGACACTACAAAAAGACAGGTCTTCCAGTTGTATGAAAAATGACACAGATTTTGTCCTGCTTCAGGTTTTTTGACTGCATTCTGACAAACACTCGAACCACAGTTAAATAAAACAAAATAAAAATAAATATACAGAGTCTGTTGCAGCTGTAGCCTTGTGTTCACTGTATGTGCTAGAAAGGACCCAGAGGGAGGAGATGGTGATGTAACTTATATTTATCAGGGTCCAGTCTTCCTTTCATTAAATACCAGGGTTTTCACAGGAACGCAAATGGGCAAAGCATTCAGCTCTTACCAATTCCTCCCGTGAGCTCTCTTCAGGCTCTCAACTAAGGGAAAATTCCTGCTGGCATCAGGAGAGTTGGAATCCATCCCTTACAACCGGGAAAGACACCAGTAACTCCCTGTCTTGACAGCTGAAGCCCCCCAGCTTCAGAACTGTGGTACTTGTCCCTGCAAGTACTGCCTGTGCAGTTCATTAACATGGGGAGTAAGGAATTTCACCATCCCAGCCCCAAGCTGTGCAGCTTCCCATCTTTTTATATTTACCCCAGGCATAATAGAAGTGTGTCTTTCCTTGCACCTGGAAGATTAATCAAAATGTATTTGGCTAAAAGTGAGCATTTTTGCCTTTCAGGTGAAGTTTGTTCAGGATCTGCCAAAGACAGCTACTGGGAAAATCCAGAGAAAGGTTCTAAGGAACAAAGAGTGGGGAAAAGTATAACATGGTCTGGAAACTGAAAAGAGAAAATTTCCATCTTTCTTACCAGCCATATCACATCACACTTGGCATGTGGTCATGATCCAGAGCCCTAAGAAATACAAGCTATGGGAAAAAAAGGGAGGTAACAGTTATAGGGGTTGAGGATGTGTGGTATTAGGAGCACTTTTACCATTGGCATACAAATTTTGGGAAGGGAGAAGGTGCAAGTAATTAAGAAAGAGGAATGGAAGAGAGGAGGCATAGATCCAGGAGCGTACAAAAGTTTAATTTTTTTACCGGAATTAGCATGAATGGAAAAAAAAAAAAAAAAAAAAAAAAAAAATTAAAAGAATTTTGCTAATTGCAAATAAATGAGAAATTAATAAAAATAATAGTCCTGTAGTGGGTAGCAGCAATGAAGTGATATTTTCTTCAAAAACTGTTCCTGAGTGGAAGAAGAAAGACAAATTCTTTAACTACTTCTCTTCAGCTTGATGAATTTGTGATCTACTTAAATGGTTAAAGTGAGGGAAAAGAGAAGATACAAAGTGCTTTAGGTTAAGGTGCAAATTATGTACAATTAACCATGCTGTAAATGATTACAAGAAAAAGGTTACTCCACAGAAAGAATTGTGCTGCATGGTCTGTTTTGTGCTATGTTCTGTTCTCATTACTTCAAAAGAAGCAAATGATAAAGTAGAAAGATTTTCACTCCAAATCCTTTTTGATGGAGCATCCAGGTTTCATGCCTCCAGATAAAGACTAATCTTTACAGTGCCTTGCTTGGGAAACGCATGTCCTGAAAGCCAAATGAACCAAATGAAGAGGATCTGTACTGTCCACAGCAAACAGGTCGGGAAAAAGTTTGTCCAAATTCCTAATGTTGCTGATCATTGAGAAGAAGCAGTCGGTACTAAATCAAGAAAAATAATTTCTGGTTCTTGCAGCAGTGTAGAGGACTTTGCCATTACTGGGTCTTTTCCTCAATTTTCTTACTTTGCTTCTACTTCTAAGTTTACAGGGGAAAAAGTGCTAAAAATTGATGAAAGCTCTCACAACTAAACTTTGCAGACCACTAGGAAATCCTGGATTTAAAATGTTTTTCAGCTTATCAGTCTTGAATACTATTTCCTGTCTTGAATACTGTTTCTGAATGTTCTTTCTCTCCTGTTTTCTTTACCGGCTATTGTGTAGATTTTGTCATTGCAATGCTCTGAATTCTGAAGATTATAGCCAAATCATAGATTTAGAGCAGACTAAGAAATAAGAAATACCTTACTATGTTATTAAAAAGACTAATCAAAATTATTTTTTTTTTTTCTGTTAAACAAATAAAAGTGAATCCATAGGATTTAGCATTAACAGTAGAGATCACAACCTCAAAGATGACATATTTAGGGAATATTTAAAAGACCATTTTTCACCAGTGAAACCTTTTTAGATGCTTTTTTTCTACCAGGTCCTGTTAATAGAGTTTTGATTTAAAATGTAAGTACTGGCTAAATTTCTGCTCTGTAATTCTGATTCTGAAGTGGGTGGCACTTAGAGACATAATAACACTTAATTTTATATCCATGACCTAGATTCTTTCTTAGGAGCAAATGATATCCGTCAGGATTATTTGCAGCTGGTCAGTATTTTCCTACCGTAGTCTGGATATAGCATGGAGAACTACGTGAATTACTGTTCATTTTGACAAAGTATCTGGTGTCTGTTCTGGGGGGAATATCTGCATCCAGATTTTTTATGCTATCACGTATTACTGAAAAGATTTAAGTTATGCGAGTTCTAGTTATTTGAGTTCATTCACCTGACAGATTAAATATTACTGTAAAAGCTGCTGCTAAGGAATAAGGAAATAATTCCACTGTTAAATACGTTACTTTTTCTTGGGGATTAAAATATGACCAAAACTGAGACCCATGCATTAGAGATGTAAGGACAAGTGGTTACAGTTAAAGACATGGGACAAGAGGTAAATTAATAGAAAATGAACTTAAAAACTGGGACAAAGGGCAAGACTTTGCAGCTTCGCTCAGGCCACAGGAATTACACATGGGAAATAATTTATTTAAGAATTTTCCTATAATTTTGTGGATGGATTAATCCTTTGCAAGAACAGAAGAGAAAATTAACCTGTATTTCAACAGTCACTCACCTAACCTTGTATTGAGTTTAGTAACCTGTATTTAGTGGTTGAAGAAGGAAAATCAATAGGTGATAGACCTCCATGACTCCACTGGCTCCTGTTCTGACTGCGGGCTCTTCCTGACACAAACCAGGTTTTTAGTTTTTTCCATGTTTGATAATCTTTAGGTGCACTTATGAGAAGCCTCTCAATAGCATTAAAATTTTCAGTTGAGCACAGTTCTGAAGCAGTCTTCTAAACTGCTGAAAATAATAATAATAACAACAACAGTAATATAAAACCAGAGAAATTAAAAATTAGTAGCAATGGAAAAGAAGATATTAATTGGACTTGAGAGCTTTTAGGGTCATTATGGTGAGTACGGATGGAAGAGGACATTTACAGAGAGCAAATGTTGAAATATCTAAATAAAATTTGAGGACCTACATTAGGGATTACAGATGTGAAGGTTCTTGACTAAGGAGAGCTGTGAGCAATTAGCAGCCCCAGAGAAGACATCAAGAATCTATTAGGACCAGCTGAGCTACAGACAAGATGCCAGATCAGTACAGTACATTAAGTCCTTTAAAAGCTAGTGGTAAAAAAAAATCTAAGCAAGCACAATGGGGAACTTCACATTTAATTGAACTGTTAAAAGCATCAGTTTGGCTGTGACAAGCCTAAGGGTCTTCAATTAGTAAGTCATCAATTCATAACTGAATTGTCTTTGGATAAGCTCAAAATTATTTTTTTTTTTTGCTGTTGTTGCAGGATTCATAGCAACAATTCTGTACAGGAGCTACGTACATCATCTTCTGCCATGAAGTCATTGTTTAAATTACAGACTCTAAAATCTCTGTGGACTCTGAAGCCTCCTAATAGGACTTTCTGTGGACACCCCAGGCTCTTTGCCTCTGATGTGTATTCACAGTATGAGTCAGTCAGACGAGGCGAACAGCAAATACCGAAGTACTTCAACTTTGCAAGTGATGTACTGGACAAATGGTCTGAGCTTGAAAAGGTAGATGATCTTTTGTTGTGCAGATGAGATACTTTATTTGAAATTTCATTTTAAATAAGTTGGGTTTTTTCTTTATCCAAAAACATCAGTTCCCAAAAGCAATTTGCACTAGGAGTCTATACTAAATCTCATTCTTTCTTGCTTTATTTTAAAAGCATTTCTTGCCCTTGGGCCTCCCTATGTAGGTAGAAAAAGCAATGGTATATCTGTTTTACTTTGATTTAACCTCAGAATATCTGTGCTTTTTTCTTCTGCAAATATTCACATCATGAAAATACAGGTAAACACAACAATAACACTCTGTGCTAGGGAAAATTCTCCCACAAATGTTTAACTGCCTTGCTCCGAAGCAGATTCTACATTTGTCCAGATGCCCTGTAGTTAGACACCACTTAACTCCCCTTTCCCTGAGCAGTCAGACTAGAAAGAGTCTTCGGATACTGTGGTGTGCTGTTTTAATTTCTCCTCTGCCTCTGCTGCTCCTGTTTAATAGTATTCCATCCAGAATATGAGGAGATATTGTGACGTATTTAAAGTTATCTGTTATTTTATAGTAGCATTAGCGTAAATCTTAAACTGAAATAGGACCCAGAGTGGGACTTGAGTCTGGAGACTAGTAAACATTTCAGATTCAGAAAAGGAGAATTTATTGGGAATAGCTAAGCTTGATTCATAGCAAATCTCAATCCATTAAGGACAAGGGAAAAGTAATAGTGTATGCGAATACTCATATCTTTCATAATTTGCAGATATTAGTCCATGATAATTTCATGGGGCCTTTCAGAAGGAAATATTTTGGGTTTGAATCTCTGTGTTTTGTAGGCTGGAAAGAGACCATCAAACCCTGCCTTTTGGTGGGTAAGTGGAAAAGGAGAAGAAGTGAAGTGGAGCTTTGAGGAGCTGGGGTTCCTGTCTCGGAAAGTAGCCAATGTGCTGACTAAAGTATGTGGACTGCAGAAAGGGGACAGAATTGTTGTGATCCTGCCACGAATCCCAGAGTGGTGGCTGGTGAAAGTGGCTTGTATGCGAGCAGGTCAGTGAGCATACCTGAGGTTGGTAAAACTGGTTAATGCAAATAAATCAAGAAAATCAAGAATTTATATGGTTTATAAAGGAAAAGTAACATAATAATCTAGTGGGTGGGCTCGCTACTAATTATACAGGTGATTCTGGAGAATTTTCACTTGGTACTGTAGGATAGGTGGTCTGTGCAGCAGGCATGGAGATGACAGAAGTCAGGGAAGAGCCATGGAAGTCACCAGACAGGTCCACATTTCATTCCTTACAGAGAGCACAAGCACCTGTACTACTCCACTTGTTTGGCTTGGGAATACCAGGGCAAATTTATCTCAGAGGTCAGTTTGGGAATAGTTAATAGTTTAGGTTGTTAGAAAACAATCACATGTAAAAGATGCCATCCCAAACTAACTTTATTGCTCTTCCAGGAATTGTCTTAATTCCAGGAATATCCCAATTATCAGCCAAAGACATATTATATCGACTCCAGGCGTCAAAGGCCACAGGCATCATTACCGATGACGCACTGGCTCCTGCTGTGGACTCAGTGGCATCTGAGTGTCAGTTTCTGAAAACCAAGCTAATCGTGTCCAAAGGTGGTAGGGAGGGATGGCTGAACTTCACTGACCTGTACAAGTGAGTATGAGTTAGTGACCGTGCAGTCATGATGCAGACAGCAGACCTGTTCTTCACAAGTGCTCATTTACAAGTATTTGTCAACTACAAATAATCATCAAATGCCACCATTAAGGCATCAGTCATGACTGCTTGATTGCTGATCATATCAGAGTTGTTTACTAACAGTGGTCCTGTTTTGGGCAGTTTCTTATTGTGTTGTTCTTAAGAGGAATTCCATCTTTGAGGAAGTATAACTCCACGTTATTTTCGTCTAATTTGATGAAAAGCTTCTATGAACCTTATTTGGGGTAGAAGTTCTGCAATACGCAATATTTCATTACATTCTGAAGCCTGTGTAAAGTAGCTATTGAAGTCACTCTATTGAATGAGAATTGCATTCTCTGTTTTAAAGAAACCAATCTGATGACCATTCCTGCGTCAAAACAAGGATTCAAGACTCAATGAGTATCTTCTTTACCAGTGGAACCACAGGTTCTCCAAAGATGACTGAACATACCCAGGGTAGTCTTGGTTTCAGGCCCCTTTTAAGTGAAAGGTATGAAAAATTGGTTGAACATGGAATAATTGAAGCTGCATAGAACTGTTGAAAACATTACTGAATAAGAAATACCAATGTACGACCTTGATCCTTCTTGCTCTGAAACTGGACTAGAAACTCCAGCAGCTTTCTATGGGATTAGGATAACCCCTGGTGTTTCCATTTTGGTATTAATATCTGTTACCCTTTCTTTAGAGTGGTTCAAAGAATTGAACCACTGGGGGGTTCTGGGAATACTTTGTCGCAGGGAACACAGAGATACCATGCTGTTTGGGCTGCAAAAAGCTTTGTGATGTGCAGAGGCAGAGTTTATGT
Organism: Scolopax mira; assembly: GCA_004320125.1. Classification (NCBI taxonomy): domain Eukaryota; kingdom Metazoa; phylum Chordata; class Aves; order Charadriiformes; family Scolopacidae; genus Scolopax; species Scolopax mira. Next base: position 16,787 of record BJBW01007194.1, read on the forward strand.
TGGTTGCACAGATAACCCTGGTCCTCAGCACCCTTATAACTGAAGTACCTGGCATCCAACCCAGCATTCCCAAATGCTGTTACTGCAGCCCTATCTTCCTACCTAGTGGAAAGTCACTGCATTGAAATTCAGACTCTTCTCTTTCCCTTCCTCTGTCATATGTTATGACTGACATCATACATGTACGATATACATATGTGTGTGTATATATACGTGAGGTACCCTTTTATCCTAGAGCTAGCTCATAAAATAAACATATTCAGAGTGCCCAGTGCCTGTGTATCTTGTCAGGAATATTGAGCCTGTTGGGGTTTTTTGTTTTCTTTTTTTGTGGTTTGGTTGTCTTTTTTCAAACAAAAAAATTTTTTTTTTTTTTTGTTCATTTTCTTCTGCTCTGTCAGGTACTGGTTGGATTTGACTCCCTCAGACATGATATGGAGCACAGCTGACACTGGATGGATACTGGCTTCACTGGCATCTGTTTTTGATCCCTGGGTTTTTGGATCATGCATCTTTATCCATAAGCTACCGCAGATTGAATCAGCAGCAATCCTAAATGTAAGAAAAAACTCAGAGATGCGTTAATATGCAGAAAGGGCACCAAAAAAATTTCTTAACAGCATCCATAGATGTCATGAGGGTTGTGTCCATAGTTGTGTTCGAGATGCTATATCTGTTGTGTAAAGTCTCTGTTACCCTTTTTAATGTACACAGAAGGGGCCAAAACTGTGGTTCATTCATAAATTTTGCTCATAGCTGGTGAGAACATGAATAAAAATCATCCAAAAGCAGCACTTATTGCTTGCCTTTTGTTCTAGTGACTGTGGAAGTAATATCAGCCAGTATTAATGCAGACTGAAACTGAAGCGTTTCTCTGCTACACTGGCCAAGATGAAAGTGAAAACCTCCCTGTAATGTAGACAGAGACAAGCTTATTCTGGCCATGCTCCCAGCTGTGTGAGCTGGCTGTCATGTAGACATCTTAGCATCAGATTTTGCCCAATCAAATATTCTGTGAATCTTTGCATACTACACCAACTATACGAGGTTTTTTACCCAGCAGAGAGCGCATGGTGCTTTTACATAGAAAGGAGAGCTATATTTGCTTGCTATATCACCTGTTTACTGTACATCCACAAAGTATTTTCTTGTCTGAGTTTCATGTGTCCATCTTATTGTTTAACTCACTAGACTCTCTGCAGATTCCCTATTGACACGCTGGTTGGTGCTCCAACATTGTTCCGCATGCTGGTACAAAATGATCTCTCCAAGTATGTCAAGAAATTATTTACTAATGTTGAATTTACCCTAAATTTTAGCTAATCTTTAGTGACCTCCCTCAGATCTAGCTGCTTGACCCAAAATAGGGTAGTAACTTAGTTTAAAATATCCTTCATGGAAAGACCGTCATACAAAATTTGTGAGTTCCACTGAGTTTGATGATCAAACATAGAGAAACTTCATGTTTTCCCTTAGAAATTTGAGACTTTCACTACTGAACTTGTGAGCAAATCCCTGAGGGTATGAAACTGAGAACATGTTAAATTATTTATTATAATTTTCAATTGCCACATTAGTTGTCTGTGCTTTGGAGGACCGTCATCCTAGAAAATCAGTGTCAGCATAATTGTGAGTGTGACTTATTGTACATCATTCCCTGCCCCAGTTCTCACTGCCTGCCACCCTTCCTTCTGCGCTTTCTCACTTGGGCTGTTGCAGGGGTCAGCAATCAGGGACCTGGCTCACCAAATTGCTCTGTGGTTAGAGAGATGTCCTTAAATCCCAGCTGCCTTCAGCAAAATTTTTATTTTTCATCTGTGTTTGACTATTAATATTTGTATATATAATGTTGAGCACAGACTGATATTTTTGCTATATCAGGAGCTGAAGGATCAGAAATCCTCTGACTTCCCTGCTTCATGGGAATAACTCTCTCAGTAAACAGTTCTCCAGAATTACTTGTTTATAGTTGCATGATCTTTCTCTTGCCCAATAGATTTAAGTACTGACTCTTGTTTTTTAACTCCCTGTGAAGCTACAAATTCATGAACCTGAAGCACTGCATAAGTGGAGGGGAACCACTCAACCCAGAAGTCATGGAGCAGTGGAAAAGCAAGACTGGGCTGGACATCCGTGAAGTATATGGCCAGACTGAAACGGTACATCTGTAGGGTCAATAGTCCATTAAATCTTTGTCATTCCTTTTTGCTTTCAAAAAGCGTTCTAAACACAGCCTGTTTCTTTCTTCACGTTTCTGTGAATGTTTCAGTAATCTCCTCCCTTGATAACCTCTGAAAGAACACCCTTTCATGGTTCTCCTCACAGAACCTGCCAGAAACATGTATTGCTGGGAGGAGATGTGCTCTAGGATTTCCATAAATACCCTTAAGAAAATTCCAAGTGGGGCAGAGTTTGAATCTAAGGAAGAAGACTGGTTAGGCTTAGCAGAGGGCATGAATTCTTCACAGAAAATGGAACAGCATTCTTTCAGGGAGTTTCTTGATTTTGCTTATCTGTACTATACAGCACTGACATACAGGACCATATAAATCTTACTTCCTCACTTTGGAATTATTCTAGAAGATACATTTATGTATTGGATATAATGGTTTGAATGTGAATGTAACAGTTTTCTATCTATTGCAAAACTTTATTTTGATTTTTACAGGGAATAATCTGCTCTGTTTTTAAAGAAATGAAGATTAAACCTGGATCAATGGGGAAGGCAGCTCCCCTTTTTGATGTTCAGGTTTGTTGGCTGCTCTTTAGATTCTTTCATAAGGACTTTTTATTTGGTTGCGGTTGTTTTCCCTATTGGACTAAAATACATGTTGTTTTTCATTCTAGATCGTGGACAAAAATGCTAATGTTCTGCCTCCAGGACAACAGGGGGAAATTGCTGTTAGAATCAAACCTATAAGACCACTTGGTTTATTCTCTGAATATATAGTAAGGATTTTATTTTATTCCTCACCACCATCAATCTCCACAAAATCTCTCAAATTACATAGTGGTTCTAAAGGCTGAATACTTTTCGCCAGTTTATTACTGGAGTATTTGTTTGTTTGCGTTGATGGATGTTAGAAAAAGGAAGAGAATAATTTTATCAAGATTGACTTAAAATCTGTTTTAAAGGCTCAAAATGGTTTTGCTTCTAAAACCGATTTTATTATATTCTATAGCAATGTCAGTACAATTCTTGGAGCATCCTGGACTGAAAAATTAAGTTCCAGTGCCTTTAACATGTGCATTATAGCATAGTGTGTAGTTAATGCATACTCAAAATCTAAACTGCTGTTTGTAAACCACTTTGAGGATAACCCGAAAAAAACAGCAGAAAGTGAACGTGGGGATTTTTATGTCACTGGAGACAGAGGGACTATGGATGAAGATGGATATTTTCAGTTTATTGGAAGAGACGATGACATCATCATTTCTTCAGGGTCAGTTTGCATGCTTCCTTTCTAAATCTGCCACTGTATAATCTTAAGTGTTGTATTCCTGGTGAGCTTCTGACATCATAGTTCTGTGATGAATGCATTGACCTCTTGACTTAGGAATACTTGTTCTTATTATTAGCTTTTCATAGACCTGCAGTATCATCTTGGTGCCATCAGTGGTATCTCTGTATCCATTTCCCCAGCAACTTCTCATCTGTTTCAACAAAGGTTGGAGACTTCCATTGGCAGAGGAGGAATTTTAATCTAGTTTCTTTTATGACTAAAGTTGAAGGACGGTCCTATTGGACTGAAAGAGCATTGGGATATTTTATTTTTAATGTGTTGAAACAATTTGATTTTATATGATGTGATACCATAATGTGGCATCAGCTGGTGCTGCAGACCCCAGCTATCAGATTAGGATGGATCTTGAGCTTATAAACCACAAGGAAAGGGGACAGAGGTGGAGAGGTATCCACGGCCCCAGCAGTTCTTTACCATGTGACCACCATGAAATGCTCCTACCTTTTAACACAGCCAACTTTCACATTCTGCCTAAAATTTCTGTAATTGGTTTGTTTTGTGTTTGTTTTTTCTTTTCTTCAGTTAAAAATCATTTGGTAGTCATAAAACCAAATCCTACATTTTTCTTTCCTTACCTAGATATCGCATTGGGCCATTTGAAGTAGAGAGTGCCCTGATAGAGCACCCAGCAGTAGCAGAAACAGCTGTTGTCAGCAGCCCAGATCCTCTCAGAGGAGAGGTAATGATGCTGAATGGTGGTGGGGGTAACATTTAAATATATAACTATATAAAGCAGTTCCTACTTTACTGAATAATGTACAGCTTTTATGTAGTCATGTCATCATGGAAAATCCTACTTCAGGTGACACGCAAAATCACTTCCTGTTTACATGCCTTTGCTCTTCTTAGTTTCTTTTCATTCCAAGAAAGTCTTCTCTGGAGAGAACATTACAGTGATGATTATTTTTCCCTCGTTGTTAAGCACTGTCCAAACACTGTAATTGTCCTTTCTGGCTGTCTTTGTTTGTAGCCAAAGTTCTATTGTAACTATCCTAGCATTAGATTTGGGCTACATGTATGGAGAAAGCACAATCCTGTGCTGCTGGGACAATATGGGCCTACTGTCCTCAATTTGAACTTCAGAGAGAAACAAAATGTCTCTCAGTTTCAGGGAGAACTCTGCAGAAACATCTCTTATTACTCCTACTTCTTGAACCCCACTGAGAGAATAAAGAAAATGCTCTTGCATTGTAATGATGGCAGGAAAACTGTGCTTTCAGCTTTTCCTTCCACATATGCATGTGTAGAAACTGGGCACAACCATTTCTTACATTGCACTGGTTTATCTATTCATCCCTTTTGCATGTCATGGTTCTGAGCAGTACTGCTCACTGGTAACCTGTGGTGGTTGGTGGATGGATGATGTCAGACGACTTCTGCTGACCTGCCTTACCTTACAGGTTGTGAAAGCATTTGTGGTCCTGTCCCCCACCTTTTCCTCCACTGACTTGAAGAGCTTAACCTGTGACTTGCAGGAACATGTCAAGAAAAGTACTGCTCCATATAAATACCCTAGAAAGGTAAATACTTCTGAGGAGAGACTTTAAACCAGGGCACCCTTCCATGAATCTCAGGAGAATTACTGTTTGAATTTTCATAATTCACCTGAAAGAGACAGTGGTAAAGATTCAGCTAGAGCACTGACTCCAGAAAATCTTTCCTAATGTTAGTTTACATTGTTTTTCATGTATTTGGGTAAAACGCTTGTTTAAATCTCTCAAAATTTCTAGGTTTCTTGATATCCTAGTGAGATCTGTGTGTTCGAAGTCAGGCTTACAGTCATAATTCTCTATTTTGTATTTCGTCTTCAACCAAGCACTCTCTTTGTGACCTTAGGGTAGTACCTGACTGAATCTGAATAAGTTTTTACCTGATGGTCCTCAAAGTTAGTAAATAAAAGGGGAGTCCAGGAGGATACACTTGGTGTTTCACAGTAATTCCAGCGCTACAGAAAAAAAGTGCCTAGAGTGCTTTAATCCACCTGTGCAGATTTCATAAGGACTATTAAGGACTATTAAAGCCTGGTCACTAATAACGTCCTTTTGCTCTTTTTGTAATTTGTCTCTGACTTCTGATACCATTAAGGTATTAATCCTTCTGTTACAGTACTCAATGTTACACTACTCCGTTTGATTAGCTGGGAGGCAGCCACAAAGCTCTAAGTTCAGCCATCTAAGCCACCAAAAAAATTATTTCACAAGTGGCACAGTGTTCTGCCTTGATTTGGCTTGGACTTGATCCTTTAGGCAAGTGGTTCTTATCGATGGTGATCTTCTTAGTTTTCCACATACGCTGACAGCCAGTCTTGGAAAACCAACTCTGTAGAATATACTACATTGGTTTTTTGGTTTTTTTTATTTAGGTGGAGTTTGTCCAAGAGCTGCCAAAGACAGTCACTGGGAAGATCAAGAGGAATGAATTAAGAAACAAAGAGTGGGGACGGATGTAGTTTTACTTGGAATTTAACAGAACTTCTTTCATTCCATTAATGCTATATAAATCTCTTTGATATAACTGCCTGCCTTCTAATCTATTTTTGTTAAATGCCTGAGCATCAAAAGCTATAGAGAAAACCAAGAGGTAATGTTGCACCAGCTTGCAAAGCTTCTAATGTTCCTGAAGCACTGTTGGGAAAAGGAAGAAACTGTACAACTCCACTCTAGTTTTGAATGTCCAGGAGTTGACCAGAACTTGGCTGGTAACCCATCTCTTCTAGATAGCATCCAAGATAAGTTAAGAGATATTGTTGATACTGATTGTCTAGCCCCAAGCTGCAGAAAAGGCAGGCGTGGATTTGAATGGTTCAAGTGCTCTCTTCTTAAATACAGCATGTTTGAACTAAAGCAGCCCCTCCTGGCATTTACTGAAGATGGAAAGACACCTCTTTATTTATCCCACCACATGACCTTCATAAACCTTTTTGATACATGCATTGATGACAACCAGTGCCAGCTTCTCCCATGCTTTTTCCTCTAATACTCTCTCATACAGTAGTTTCATTGCTTGCCCTCTGTTCTGAACTTTGCATGCAATAGACAGAACTTCTGTACCACTTCTGGCAGTCTTTAAAATTAAGTTTGCTGCTGGGTAGGTGACCCAATTTGTAGAACAGTCCACGGTTCTTTGCTGCAGTATGTGCTTGCTACCAGTCTATTTTTAGAACCAGTCTATTTCTGCAGCCACTTACAGGTGAATCCATTGGAAAAACTCCCTTGATCTGGTTTGGATGATCATGTCTCTGTTTAACATTTAGCTCTTAGCTTTATGGAGAAGCATGTACTGTAGTGTACACACCCTTACTTCTTACAGTTGCACATGCAATGGTGGGCAAAACTTACTTAAAGGTTATATTGGTTCTTAGCTGTTTGTCCTCAGGTTTTTTTAATTTTCTGTACTCAAAGAAGATTTCATTCTCTGGCATGAATTTTCATTAATAGACAAAAACATTCCCAGTCCTTTTCTGTTCATTAAATAATAAGAAATTGCTGGAGAACAATAGCATCTTTAGGCAGAAAAGAAGGTCTTTTACACCTGGGTCTCACTGCCTGGAGTTCTGTGTCTACTACAGCTGTAAAGTAAGATTTGGGGAATTCCAATTTTGAGAAAGTAAAATATTTTCTTTCTTGAAAGTAAACACTTTTCTATATCAGTGAAACAATTTCTGTGCTAGCAACTGCTGAAGTGAAAGCAATTGTCAATAAATACATTTACTTCATTCTTCTTTGACAGTGCCTACATTTTTTGTAATGCTCCTTAGAGGATTTCGGAACACTTTTCACTATTTCACTACTAAGGTTTCTAGAAGCATTAGATTACATGATTATCAAACTAATCATTAGTTTCTTGTATGCACTTGTTTGGGCCTCAAGCTCTTTTTCTGTACATGGCTTAGTTTCCTTTAAAAGCCATGTACTCCTGGACTTTTTAGGGACTCTACATCTTCTAGGTTTTTCTGCTTGGTTTCAAACAAGCAAGTTTTTAAAAACAACAAAAAGTCTGCAAAAAGTGGAATGATAAACAAGTGTACAAACTGGAATTCAGAGCCCCTGGAAACTCCCCTTGTCTCTGCAGTTAGCTGTTTGGGCAGTTAAACTCCAGTAATGTGTGAGGATTGGGAGGTTGATGGGTTTTTTCCCTCTCACCAAATGTAAGGATCTAAAATCAAGCAACTAAATTCAGAGTCTAAAAAGGTTCAGACCCTAAAAAAAAAGGTCTAAATGAAGCAACCACACTGAAGACAAGAGTTTTACTGCTGATTTCAGTGGGGTTGTGGCCTTTGGCTGTCTAAATTCTAGTGTGACTCATTACAATAATTTTCTCTGTCACCTACAGTGATCCCTTGCTTCACTGACCTTAGAAACTGGGATTCTGTTGTGCTCTAGTACCCAGTTTTTTGCATGAATGGGCTGGAATCAAAGTCAAGCAGACTGTCAGGATATTTGTGTCATGTGCCATGGCTGTACGCTGTGAGGTACTCTGCTCCATGCTGCAGTAACCTCTTATCATTGGTACTCAGCAAACTTTTCTGTCTCATGTTCAAGGAAGATGCTTTAATTCTCCTCCTCTGCTCAGGATCAGAGAATCACCAGTACATTTCCTCTGATCCATGCAGAACAATTTCAGAGACACAGGCTTGCAGCTACAAACAGTTGAAAGCAAAATACATTTGTCTAGCACATGACTTGTTTTTGGAGCCACAAAGCATGAAACTTGAATGATCATATCATTCTGACTGAAAAATATAATTTTCAATAGACTGGCCTTCCCCTTTGAGACTTCCTCTCCATCTCTTTTACAGCCCAGCTTCAATTTGATGTTAATCCTGGAGACAATAAAAAATGTAATACCAGAAATGGTATTCTGTATCAAATATATTTTGATACATTATTTCCCAAGAGTTTAGCCTCTCATTCAAAGCCTATGGAAGGGACATGGTGACTTAGGCACATATGTTCTCTACAAGGATTACAGAAGTGCAAAATTATGATGAGGTTGCCAAACAACCTCACCCAGGCGTTAATGCTGCCAGTGCCTCTGCACATTCTGCCTGATATCTGCAAAGACAGTGCTGTTGTCCCTTGTGTCAGGATAACAAGGGAGCAGAAATGGATTATAAGGAGAAAGTTGTTTTGTTCTTGAGATTCTCTGGTCTTCAGCCTCATGCTTCAGAAGATAATTAGCCCTTTTCTCTGGTGTTTTATGTGTTTAGAATGGGCAACATGGCTGTTGTAAGGACAGCAAGCAAACAAGTCAACTGATTATAGTTCTTTTACAGGACTTTTTTCTTTCTTTTGGAGGTTTATAACCAAGAGAGAAATCTTCAGTTTCAGCTGGGGACAGGGAAAAAGTTTTTTCTTCAGTGTTTTCCCCTTAGTGGTCATATAATTTTTTTCTGATTTGGGATAGTGGCAGCACAAGTCCTGAAAAATGCATTGCTACAGATGGGGATAAGCAGTTCTATTGCAGCAAGACTCAAAATCCACATTTTTGGTGGTAGGATGAGAACCATATGTAGGTGCCCCCTTCTTTTGAAATCATGTTTCTTGTCTTCCAGCCACTAGCCAGGTTGGAAGTATTGGTACCTTTTTAAACTGTGAGGCATGTTATTATGCATAGTATAAAATTATTAAGTTGCTCAAGCAACATGTGCTTATATTGAAAACTAACTTGAAATAGGTATGAACATAAGACCCCATCTTTTTCTTTAAGAACCCCTCTAAGATAAACGAAATGAGAACTGAGATTATAATCAGTACATGAGAAATAATCCTTTCATATATGATGCTATCATACATCATGAAAAACTAGTAAGTTGTAGGAATTCATAGTATGTTCTTTATGTTGCATGTATACATAGATATACTCTGTGTGTGTGTGTATGTATATATCATGTATATGTGTTTTGGCACATAAGGTTCCTCTGCTTGCATTAGTAAGAAAGTTAATATTTAGTTTTATGTCTTGAAATCCTTAGTACATTTCCAGAATGTGATTGGAACTTGGTCTTGCAGATTTACTGGATGGTGATTTTTGTAACTTCGCGTGTGTCATTTTAGCCAGTCCATTGAGCAGGAGCATTTTATAAGTGATCTACAACTCCATCTCGTTTCCCACAATGCAAAAAGTTGGAAAACAGCTGTAATGAAAAACAGAGAGGCCATTAGGTGAGCTTGGTTTTAGTTGTTTCCAAGGCTTTTCATATTGTTGATATAAAACCAGTTATTCTGCTAATACTTAATAGTCTCTGTAAGCATAAAAAAAGAACACAGTTTATAAATTAAATGGATGTAAGCATATCTGTGGGAGAAGAGCTCTCTATTGAGATGATTGCATAGAGAAAGGGTAATTTGACAAGTTCAGATGTTGCATTCAAGTGTTAGATTTAAAATGCAGACAATACCACCAGTGTCTGAGCTCCCAATAGGTGCAGCATGGAAACAGAATCCAGCAACTGCTTGTTTCCTGAAGGATTCCTTTACAGTCCTAAAATCCAAACTAATGTTATCTTCAGTCTTCTAGTGGGTGTAGAAGATGAAATACACCATGAGAGCAAGAAGCTTGTTTAATGTGATTCTACCAGAACAAAATAAGACTTCAGTCAAATCTGGCTGCAGCAGGGTCTGTCTGCGAGGAGCCCATGCTCTGCACCACTCCGTGCTCTCAATGAGAGAGCGAGGCTGTGGGCACCATATCCTCTGCTTTTTAGGCCTCTGAGTGCCACACATTTCAGATAAAGGGCTCAATTGGAGAAGGTAACACACTTTGCCTCTTTTAATTCAGATATTTACACTTACTTCCAATGGGTGATACAGCACATGGATACATTTCCAAAAAAAACCTGTTTATCTCATGGTAAACATCTATGATGCTCTCATTAAAGATCATTATTTGTTTCCTGTGGTACTTCCTATGCAATCAGGTGCAGAGGTGAGTTTATTTACTGCATAAGGGGTCAGCCATTCACAGATAGATTTATTTTTTTTTTAAACCTCATTGTCATTATTATGGTCAGACTGGCTACTTCTGGATAGAAAGCATTATTTTTTTAGTAAATGAAATAACAGAAATTTGAAGGAAGCAGGGAGGATTTTGTGTGCTTCCCTTAGTCAAATTAAATACTTAGAGTCCTTTTTCCCTTAGCCATGCTTGTGATCTGCAGCAAAATGACACTAAAGGTAAGCCCCTTATACTTGACGTGAAGCTACACTCCTGAGAGATTCCTGAAGAAATCAGCCCTGTTAGTGAGTGGAAAGGATTATGTAAATTCACAGTATCTACATCTGCTTAACCATGTTTGTAAATTCCTTTTTCCTATCAATGGTTCCTCTATAACTTTTTTCTCATCATTAACAAGCTTTGGATTAATTTGAATTCCTCTGGTACACTCTGGGGTCTGTCTGATAGAAGACATTTGACTATTCTTCATTTTCTCCACGGATTCAGGGATCACACATCTTTTCACATGGCAAGCTAAGGTATGATGCAGTAACTGTTTTAAATGTAAGAATAAAAACAGTGTGTCATTGAATGCAAAAGCTGTTGTGTTAGTGGGTTGTTGGTGCAAGGAATGAGGGGAGACGGTGCTCTCAGTAAGTGGAAATTCAAAAACATAGATTTAATTTTTGTACTACCCACAGACGTATGGATTGATCTAGGACAAGTCACATCTCTGTAATACCACAGGTTCTTTCTTAGTGAAAAAAAGTAATGAAATCTCCCTCTCTACTAAAGCATCCAGAGGCATGCTCTGTTCTCACAAATAATGACGTCAGTGTCTCGTTGGTTTTTGCTTGGTGTTTGGTTGTTGGATGCCCATGACAGGAATCTTCAGCAAGTTTGCAGTAAATAGAACTCGTTTTTTTTTTAATGCCCAGAGTCTGTCTATGCTTCCTGTCACCTGCTATTTATTGCATGATGTTGCAGCATGATCTTACCAGGTATCCATTCCTCAAGAGTCACGTTCCAGGCTGGAGATTTCTCATTCCCTGTCAGAGTGTATTAATTTCTGGGATCCTCATGGAGACCTACAAGATTCCACTGCCATTTCCGCTTGTATGCAGGTAGGCCCTAGATTCAAACCATATTCTTTCCTTCAGTGATCCTAATGCATTTATTTCTTGGGTTTTTTTCTCCAATAAATATGATGTCAGAGTAAAAAAATAAGACAGGGTTAGATATCTATGACTGCAAAGGCCAGATGGAATCAGTTTGTTTCCAGTCACTCATATAGAGTGTATATTGTGTGGAAATATCATTACAAATGTCTAGGCTAGAAGTTCCCTGAAGAAAATTCTTAACTCAGACCAGTTTGTTCCATGATGCCACTTCAGTGGTTCAGATGAGGAGAAACTCACAGTCCTATAAATTCAAGTTTGTGGACTTGCTTGTCCCTCTACAAGAAGTATCAGTTCAGTAGAACGCTGACGATAATGATAGTGTAGCCAAGAACACTGCTCTGCTGCTTTTCTCACACCAATATAAATCAGAGAATGTTTCTGAAAAGTAAATGGGGCAGGATCTTTCACTGATGTAGGTCAATTGTTGTGTGGATTTTTCTCAGCTGTGCTGATTCACATATTAAGTAAACAAGGAATCATGGAATCATGGAATTGTCAGATTTGGAAGGGACCCTTTGGGATCATCTAGTCCCACTCCCCTGCTAAAGCAGGATTTCCCAGAGCACATCACTCAGGACAGCATCCAGGCGGGTCTTGAAGATCTCCAGAGAAGGGGACTCCACGACCTCCCTGGGCAGCCTGTTCCAGGGCTCTGGCACCCTCACCATAAAGAAGTTTTTCCTTATATTTGAATGAAACTTCCCATGTTCCAGCTTGAGCCTGTTGCCCCTTTCCCTGTCACTGGAAACCACAGAAGAGTCCAGCTCCAACATCCTTTAACCCATCCTTTAGATACTTATAAACATAGATAGGGTCTCCCCTCAGCCTTTGCTTGTCCAGACTAAAGAGTCCCAGCTCCTTGAGCCTTTCCTCGTAAGGGAGTGGACTTTAAAATCACAGTGAGAAAATGTGTTTTTAAATTAACATATTTTATTTTTTCTAGAATTGTAGATCATTGAGTTAGCTGCAAAATTGTCCATTTGTATAGAAAAACAAACCACATAAACTCAGTTTTGTTTTACGGGGTATTGTACGTGCAACTCATGAGGGGATACAAATTAAACCTCGTGCATTAGGAAAAGCAGATCCACCTTACGATGTTCGTGTACTTTGATGAGTGTAAAGCTTTCTGGTTATTTCAGTCTGAAATAAGATAAGGTCATGATAAGACTGTTCTCTGTTTAGCAGCATATCACTTAACTACTCATGAGCGAACTTTCTTTCATTTTAGGTAATAGATGAAAATGGTAACATTCTGCCTCCAGGAGAAGAAGGCAACCTTGCCATCCAGATCAAACCAGCAAGGCCTTACTGTCTTTATGCTAGGTATGTGGCGAATATTTTCAGTTCACTGAAAATGACTTTTGAAGTGCCTCCCTCTAAACATGTTTGCTTAGCTAGCTTACAGAAACCCAAGTTTTTCACTCAGCTCTGAAGGCATCATAACTGGTCGCAGAAGCACTGGGTTTGGTTTACCACTGAACCAAAGATTTCAGAATTATTTGCTCAGCTCTGCTTCCTAATACCAAATCCTTATTTCCTCTCTAGGTATCGGACTGAAGTAGAGAATAGAGATGCCCTGACAGAGCATCCATCAGGAGCTGAAACAGCTTCTATAGGCAGCCCAGACCCCACTGGAGGAGAGGTCAGGACATTGATATTAGGAGCTACCTAAAATATCTAATGTATGTGTATATTGAGAAGCAGCTGTGCTTGTGAGGGAAACATTGACTTGTATTAACACTGTAAAGATGCAGACCATTTTCAAATACATTTGAGGACATGAAGAGGCATCTAACTTTCTTTTGATTTCAGAAAAATTTGGGGCACTTAGGCCAATTTGAAACTCTGGCAATGGCTTCTCTAAGTCCCAAGGAGGTCCTATACCTTGAAGAAATGTCCTCTGGATATTCTTCTTAGGAAGGCCATTAGGCAAATGTGGCCCACCTATGTCACTTCTCTTTTTGCACACTGTGAGGACACGATGTGACTGCCCAGACACCAGTGAATTCCTGTCTGCTGGGAAAGCCACTGTGCTCACTAGGAATAATTTTAAGACCTCAACAAGCAATAAAAAACAGAAAGTTGTCCAGCGTCTGGCTCAGAAACTTATATTTCCACTGGCTTGAAATAAATTTGATTGTAGAAAATTGCGTTATTCATCTTAGTCTTTCTATTGAACATTAGTCATCAAGTTAGTGATTGCTGAGTGTTGCCTTACTCTAGCTTTCTCCTTCAGGTAGTAAAAGCTTTTATTGTTCTGTCTCCTGAATTTACGTCTCATGATTCTGAAAAATTCATTCTTCAGCTGCTAAAGCACATGAAAAAAAGTTACTGCACCTTACAAATACCCAAGAAAGGCAAGTATCACTGAGTTCTGAATATATAAGTAGTTCCTGGCAATGCACCCTAAAATTAAAGCTCCTCTAACCAAACCTAATAACCAGATTAGAAATGTGATCAGGTTATATTTTGAAATAGTAGAATTTTGCTTTTGTTTTTTTTTTCTCTTAGAACCCCTTTTAATAAGGTTTTGAAATGTAACACTGAGAATTTGACCCCATCCTAACTACATAATAAACACTGCCTAACTGAACATCATAGGCCTCAATAGGATCTGATGTTTTCTTCTTACATTGGAACTACAGATGAACCTATATTAGATTTCACTGTGATTATGTACAGGGAAATTAGATGTTCCTTTGCCTAATCAAAATGTGTCTACGAGCATAAATTTATCCTAATTTTTTTAAACAAAAGAATCAGATTTTACAAATTAAATACAGTTATAAAATATTAAATGTATTTCTAGACATTTTGAAATACTATCTGAACAGAGGAAGATAATGCTTGGATGTTACAATAAGAGAGTTTTGAGTACTATAATGTGGGTGAAAGCCTCACCTGGCATTGGTCAATAGCCTGTCAAGTTCCTCATCAGAGTTATCACAGTTTGCACTGGTCACAGATTATCAGGCTCAAAGGGTACTGCAGGTTTGCAGGGAATTTCAGTGTGATTTTCACATCTTATTACTGGTGGCAGTGGGCTGTGCAGAGGTAAACAGTACCAGAACTTGTCCAGGAGAGGAAGGAATTAAACTCCACCAGCAGAGTTTGTAGAACGGTTGAAAAGAACCCCAGGGCATCCACATTCAGAGTTAAACATGAATAGTTCATCAGGAGGAGCAAGAAAAGCCCCACCTGGCTAAGCAATGATGCACCAGCTCCCACCAAAAGTCACCAACAAAGACTTCACAAAAAGACAGACAAAAAAGTCTTTGGCGTCCCTCAGTTTCTGCCCAGGGTTACAACAACATTGATGCAGAGTTTAAAATTTCTCTTCTTTCCCTATGTGACATCTTTGTTCTGGAAGATTAATTTTTCTCTCCTTGATTCAATCAGAACAGAGGGAAAACATGATGGATATTATAATCCCAATTTTGGAGTGGAATAACTAGAAATAGTGTTAGATTTTTAAGTGCAAACATAAAAACATGTTTGAAAATGTACTCTGGTCACAGTTTCAGAATCTGATTCTTTTTAAGCACATTCAGATTTAAAATATGATTATTTTTTGGCAAAGTAATCTGCTTTGAAGTGATCAGGTTGCTCATCTTGCCTTTTATTCTAGGCAAGCAATAAGTTTTTTAACATAACCTAATTATGATGTTGGGAAGTAATAATTTTTAAAGCAATCTTAAAAATATTATCCTGGAACAGATTCTTGGTATTGGTCTTTGGTACTGGTCTATGTTGGATTTTAAACAGATCTGACTAGATTTTCCCCTGAGCCCTGTTCTAGTGGTGCAAATTGCTCATTACAGCAGGGAAGGTCTCTCTCAGGAGGTTTCATCTCTTCTCCAGTCACAGACTTCTCGGTCTATACATTGGGTCAGTTAGACTCGCTGGCACCTTAGTGCAGTTTTGTAATGATACAAAACCTGAATCTGACCAGAAAAAAATGAGGAAACAAACAGGTGAATCAAAACTTTCTGTTTGGTGTGTAGGCAGGAGTCCTTGCTCTGCCTCATCGACCAGGGTTTCACTCAAACAAATAAATCCCCTTGGGTGCTCCCTTTGTAGTCCAAGTTGTGCTCAAATTCAGTCATTTATGGTTGTCCCACACTACTGATTTGAGGAATTATCGAGTCATCCACCTGATAAGCTCTGTCTGTAGGACATAGCTCATTCTTTTTATTGGGCACTAGGGCTGATGTGTTGCCTGCCTTCTTCCTCCTCAAAAGAGCACATAGCTTTTAAAATCTCAGGCTTGACACAAAAGAGAACACAGCTTGGAATCAAGAGGTGTCAAACTGCTAACTATTGTTGTTATTTCTTTTTACAGACAAGTCTGAGTTTGTTCAACAGCTACCAAATATGATCTCTGGGAAAATCCGAAGGAAGAAACTAAGGAACAAGGAATGGGGAAGAGCTTGGCTTTGCTGCTGATCAGAACATGCTCATCCTGGACTGCTTTTCTGCCTTCTGGCATCCTATTCCCTATCAGTCTTAAGAGGTGCTGAACAACCTTCTGAATAAGAGTAGCAGCTACCAGTTTTTGTTCTGGTGCTTTGGGCTATCTCTAAAGCAATATAGTCCTTGTAATTTTAAATGTATGTGAGAGAAACTGTTTTGAAAATAATGATAAAAGAGGGAAAATCAGACTTTAGTTTTTGTCTTTATTTTTGTATGTGCATTGTTATCACTGGAAGGCACAAAGTATGCAACTATGTGTCAAATATTATTTTTTGAGAATGTTTTTTAATAGTTGTTGATAATCGAACTTCCAGCTTTAGCCAGTCAGGGTCACACGTAGATTGAGGATTAAATACAATCAAGGATTTCCTGGACTGAGTAGTCAGTTCAGACTGTGAGATATTTCCATAACAGTCAAGCACAGTTACGTGGGTATGGGTGCAGCAGAGGTTTAGATCATCCCTGTTAGGTCACATCTCACATTTCTTGTTACCCCTCTGTAGCACTTGCACCTCACACAGTGCTGCTACAGCACAGCCTGTGTACTCTTTATTCTTGCTTCAGAAGATATAGGCAGTAGTTGAACTCTGTGACCACAGCTGTATTTGCTGGAAGCACAAAAACACCAGTGAAAAAAAAAAAAACCCTTAGGATTATTTATCTCAAAATTTCCTAGTTTTCCATAGTGTTGTAAACCCACTACGCTGTACCTGTAAATGCATCTGCTGTTGTACCAAGAGCCTGGGAAATAGCAAACGTGCTGAGTAGCAAAGCTGCTGATGACCTTTCAGGACAACTAATTGAGTTATTAACTGACAAACAAACATAAATCCCAGGAGAGGCTGTGCCAGGAGGGTTCTGCAGGTGGATCTTGCCTCTTTCATACCCTTAAGCTCTGAAATGGATATTGCTTTGCTTTCCAGCTACAAAGCACGTAATTGCCTGAGGACAAAAACAAGGAGAAAACAAGTGCACAAAATGCTGCGTCCATGTAGATTACATCAATCTGAATAGATCTGAGTTTGCACTACTGAAACCAGAGGATAGTTGAAAATTTATTTCTTTAGGAGCAGAGTTAAAGCTCAAATGAAAAGTAAACCACAGTCTCTGGAGTATTTGCATGCTCAAAGCATTACACTTTTTAAGGAAATTGCAAAAGTGACTGAGAGGAAATGGTTTTGGTTTTTTTATTAATCAGTCCTTTGGAGATTTGTTCCACAGGGAAAGTCTTTAGGCTGCCTCCTGTCCAAAATGGTCTACTTGAAGTAAACAACAAACATGCCAGAGAGGAACTGCATCGTGTGCCTTGGATGGTTCTCTACCTTATTCACATCAATAGCTGCTCTGAATTCTACTTTCTGGGAGCAGGTAGTTACATTTTGGTGAACAAAGGAGAAACTTCTCTGAATTTCATTGCCACTACATGAAAATCACTGATGAACTGTTTTTTTCCATGTGTGCTGGTGAAAGGCTGCTATATATAACACTCACTGTTTGAGGATTGTCATACTGTTTATTTATTTGTTTTAGGACTTTGAGGACAAATTAGGCTTATCCATCTATGTGTGTATCACCCATCATTATTGCACTGAGTAATGGTTAATGACATTTCCAAACAGTAGCAGCTGTATTGCATGTCTCAAAATGGTGCAAGCAGCCAGGAGGATGTCACTAGAGTAGTTGCTCCCAACCCCTGAGTGCTCTTAGGAATTTGCCCTGTTTTACCCTGGGAAAAGGGCCAAATCTGGCTGCCTTGCAAACTTGTGAGCCAACTTACTCCTTGACTTCCATCTCTCCATATTGGGATGAGAAACACCTTGTGTTCAGAATGGCTCTTTGTGTATTAAACAGCTCAAAAGCTATGTAACAGCCACAGTAAAGTGAGGAATAGGAGAAGTCATTTGCAAAATGGGCAGAGCAGATGGAAGATACTGGGCTTTGTTACAGAGGCGTGAAGTTCTGCAAATCCTGACCCAAACATTCTTGCTCTGAGTCTCACTGTATGTGCTCCTGAAGCGTAAATTCAAAGAACTGAGCACTGCTCTGTTTTTTTCTCCAGGTTTCACTGGGAATTTCCTGTGGTTGTCATTGCCCTGTCCATTTTAAT
Organism: Scolopax mira; assembly: GCA_004320125.1. Lineage (NCBI taxonomy): Eukaryota > Metazoa > Chordata > Aves > Charadriiformes > Scolopacidae > Scolopax > Scolopax mira. Next base: position 35,011 of record BJBW01007194.1, read on the forward strand.
TTCTCTGACTTGAGTACATGGGCTTCCAGGCACCTTAAGACATAGGTATCCGTGTTCCAAATGTTGTTTGAAAAAAGGTAAGAAGAGAAGCAGAAGCAGTTAAATAGCAGTCAGATCAAAAAAATGGGGTAATTCACTTTTCAGGTCACCTTAAGATCAGTGAACTCTGTCACTTCAGGCAGTCTGCTGTATGCCCTTTTTAAAAACTGTTAGAATAAGAGACAGGTAGCCATTAATTAGCTATGAGCATCTGCTTTTTTGGAATATCATTTGTGATTTCCCAAGCTGGGGAGGACCACCTTCTAACAGTAAACTCTACAGCAGTAGGTCAGGGGAGCTGGCCCTGAGTCCACAAGGAGACACAGAAGACAGGGAGACTTTTGCAAAGTCATGCACATGCCGATTTTAACAGTTCACTTATGAGTGATTTCAGATCTTGCATTCAGTTTGCAAAAGTGACTTGACAACTTTCAGACACCCCTAATACACAAGAGTTCACTGGTTTTCCTGGAAGATTGGCCATGAATTGATGCCTGCAGAGATTCTACACATAAGCTCTAACAGCCTGGTTCTGCCTCTCCATTACTTCCATGGCTGTTATCTGTGCTTGTTGTTTCTAGCAGCATCTTTGATTGTTTCCTCACTCAGATCCTTAATTATACCCTTTATTGCCTCTATACAGAATCATTTAGGTTGGAAAAGATCTTTAAGATTATTGAGTCCACCTATAAGCCTTACACTGCCAAGTCCACCACTAAACCGTGTCCCTAAATACCTCATCTATACCTATATTTACATGTGGTCTATATTTATTATATAATCTATGTATATGTAATCTATGTATGCTTATGTATAGCCTTTATTTATCTAGGTCTTAATTTAAAAATATGTTCCCTTTACAGGGTTTATTGTCTACGGTAGCAATACTAGCAGATTGCACTGTGACTGTAGGAGACTCACCTAACCCAAGTGTCTCATAATTGAACAACTGGAATTCCTGCATCAGGAACTGCCTTCCTGCTGCCTTCCAGAGTATTTTGTGCCTCATTCCTTTGTCACCCTGTTTCATGAAATGACACCATATTTTGAGTTTTCATTGTTGTCCTCAGAGCTGATGGCCCATGTCTGTATTTTCTCCACAAAAGTGTCCATCAGATATTACAGGTGATATTTATTGGCACCAGGCTTATTAAAATCTTCATGTCTTTAACATACCAATTCTCATACTACATTTACCTTCACAACATGAAAAAAAGCCCTACTTTTGCCATTTCCAAAGTCATTTGTGCCATAGAATAGAGTTACATATTAATGTATGGTGGATTATCCATTCTCCAAAGGCAGTGAACCAGAAACGCAGTCGTTCATACTCAGCACTCTTTCTGTCTCAACTTTCTTGGTGATTGTGCCTTTCTTCAGAAGGTAATTGAAGAAATTAAATCCGTGCTCTCATAGGGAAATAATGTCCACCACCAACTGTGACGTGTGAGACTAATGAAGGGCTACAGCCTCTCAGAGAACTAGGGTGAGCCAGGAGGAGGCAACAGTTGCCAATTAAGTACTAGACAAGATGCGTGAGGAGGAGCTGAAAGAAGCCTCACCTGATCACAAGTAACATCTCCAGGTAAGCACAACCTATTTAAACACCCTGAGAAATTTTTAGGTAGTAGTTGTTCAAATACTTAGTCTTCTTAAAAATCAAAGATACCATCTGCTAATGTGAAAACAATAATAACTATAATGTTATGTTTTGTTCTTCTTTCATCATATGCTTCTTACTTTTATAAAGGAGGGTGGACTACCAGAGAGCAGTTACACTTTTCTCTTTTGTATCAAGCAGACTGATAAAGTAGCTTCTTTCTGCAAGAACATCTTCTAGGCCTGGATCTGTAATTGCTGGCATAGATATAAGGGAAAAATGGCAGCCTATTCTACTAAGATTTCACGGATTAATTGTGAGTTCTGGAATCAGGCTTTTTGTAATGACCTGTTAGAGATAAGAAGCAGTATGTTATAAACAGATTACATGAAAAAAAGAAAAAGCCTCTATCTCTATCTTTTCATTTCCAAAGCTGAATATATCCTGCACACTGTGTTCCCATACATATAGCTCTAATTAACTTCCCTCTTTTGCAGTGTTTTCAGGGTAATACACAACTACAAATGGTCCTTTGTGAAATCAAGTGCAACTCTGCATATTAAAGGACAAATGCAGATGTGGCAAAAGCATTAGGACAGTAAACAAACATAGCCTTCTCTGATGCTATAACTGGTTGGTTGGATGAG
>BJBW01007195.1:333-15160 GCA_004320125.1 Scolopax mira
GTCGAGGGAAGTCATTCTCCCCCTCTACTTGGCACTGGTGAGTCCACAACTGGAATACTGCATCCAGTTCTGGGCTCCCCAGTTCAAGAAGGACAGGGAGCTGCTGGAGAGAGTCCAATGAAGGGCAACCAAGATGATTAAGGGATTGGAGGAAAGGCTGAGAGAGCTGGGACTCTTTAGCCTGGAGAAGGCTGAGGGGAGATCTTATTAATGCCTATAAGTATCTAAAGGGTGGGCTGAAGGAAGAGGGACCAGACTCTTTTCAGTGGTTGCCAGCGAGAGGATGAGGGGTAACAGGCTCGAGCTGGAACATAGGAAGTTCCATTCAAATATGAGAAAAATCTGCTTCACAGTGAGGGTGACAGAGCCCTGGAACAGGCTGCCCAGGGAGGTCGTGGAGTCCCCCTTCTTTGGAGATTTTCAAGACCCACCTGGATACAGTCCTGAGTAACATGCTCTAGCTCTGGGCAACCCTGCTTTAGCAGGGGAGTTGGACTAGATGATCTCTATGGTCCTTTCCAAATCTAAAAATTCAGTGAAATTCAGTGAAATATAATGTATGTATGGTATACATTCATTTATATGACATTCATGTTCTATGTTATGGAACTCTACAGGAAATAGCAATATAAATTCAAGCTACTAGAATTAAATGCATAACAGAGGTAGCCTTTAAAAATAAACCAAAAGCACCCTATAAAACTTCTAACAAACCTTAGTGTAAGAGCATATCTCAGAATGAGGACAGACTAATGTATAAAGTTAATTTATTAAAGGCACAGAACTTCTTCCATCAATCAATATGGTATCAGTCTAAAATTTTAGTGTTCAGTTTCAAGTTTCCTCAAAAAACATGGATAGGAACTGCAATAACATAAAGAAAATTTCCTTTCTGATTCACATAAAGTATATAGTATAACTGGCTAAGGAAATGCTTTCATGAATCTTCGTAGTATCTTTTAGTACATCAGCAACTCAACTTTCTAACACTTGTAGTGAGATGGAAATTTCTGTGTTAAAACAAGATTAAATGCTGATATCAAGTGAAGTCCATAAAACATCTATAGTTAAAGCAATTTTCACCTAACAAAGATCTAGTTCCCCTGAAAACTTCAAGAATTTTCAAATGAATTGAAGAGAGAGTAGAGTAAACAGAAATGTCATCCTTCTTTTGAGGACAATAATAGGAAGAGCTTGCCACATACGTGCTACAGAGTTTGAGATATAAAATCTACAAAACTTTTGTTCTTTCACAATTTAGTGTAGCTGGGGGTATGCTCTGTAATATGTTTTATCAGAAAATGTCACAAACACATCAGTCTGTTAATTACTCATTTCTATCTATGCAGCAGATGAATGTGTGTAACACTTGCTACATACAGTATTAAAGTTATTGCAATATCGATCACTTAAGCACTGGAAAAGTATCACTAATTTTCTTTTCATAGTAACAAAGGAAGACAAACTTTTGACTTCCTTGGAAGGGGGGAAGGTCAGCTTATTGGATGGCTAAAGGATATTCCAGATGTATGTTTGTGTTGCTGGTATTTCAGCTACAGCTTTGAACCAGATTGTAAGGGATGCATTGAAAAGAAACTTTTCTTATTAAAAAAAAATAAAAAATTAAAAAAAAAGTGAAAGTCCCAAATTTTTCCTTGAAAACAATCCCCCTCCCAAATCTGAACACACAGCTCATCACTTTCATGACTTAACAGTTTAATATGAGATAAAGGTGACTGAACAAATAATGAAATGTGTACATAACTCTGATCAAATAAGAACTGTATCTTCAAAGGCTCAGGTACGATATATGTTAATGAGAAATTCCTTTGATGAGCTGGAATACACAAAACTCTCCACAAAAGTTCATTTCAAAGCAAAAGAATCTTAGCAATTCTAAATACATATAATCACCAAACACTAGTAGCAACTGAATCACTTAAAAGAAAATGTAAAAATTTGTCTTTTACAAAAATTAAATAGAGCTTAGTGTCTCCTTGGATATTAAGCTTCTCTATTGAACGTAGGGGAAAAGTTATGAGAGTTCATAAAATAATCATAAAAATATACTGGCAGCAATATAGAATTTTTACAGTTTCACTGGGTTTTCTTCATAGAAATATTTTTATCTTTTTATCCCATGTTCTTGGAACAGGACAACACATCATCAGAGTAAGATTTCAATCTTGGGACCAGTCCAATCTACCATGCAGTAGGAGACTTTTAAGTTACACCAGTGAGATTTGGTTTATGAAACAAACACCTAGAATAAAATAAATTAATAGGAAGTCTCCAAGCTTTTCAGCAGTGCCTGAATTCCACCATTAGTCATGCTGACTAATACTGCCTATTTTACCTCTTTCCTGCCTAGTGTCTTGACCCACTCACCATTAGGCTTCCATTCTTTCCCCCCCTCCCCCATATCTTGTCCTGAACAAACTCATTAGCCACATAATTCTAAAACCAGGAAAGACAAATGTTTTCATATTATTCTCATTTTGTTTTCTGTATTCTGCAACTTCAGCGTACAAATAACTGACAACAGAAGCTCTCTGGTCTTGATCAACATTTTTAGGAATGGCATATTTAAATTTCAGTGTTATATTCCATATCTCATTCTTTTACCTACAAACAGACACAGACAGACAGACACACAAAATACTCCAGCAGCAACGCTGCATGCCTCCACTTTCCCTGCAATTGCTTAGTGAATGTGCTAGTCTCTCTCTTCCTTCAGCACAGATGCTGCATTGTAATTTTACTACTGTTTTTATCAAGGACACACCTTTCTAGTCGTACAGCTGCCCCGATCACAAAGATGGAATATTTTTACATTTATCTCAATAATTCATTTATTCTTCACTATTACTTTCAGATGATCAAGAATTCATGTGGTGTTCATGTGAATGTCACAGGTACTTCTACGTGAATTCTACTGCAATCCAGCATATTTAAAATGGCACCATGACCTGACATAGCTAATAATATCTGAGCAAACAAAGAACTCCTTTTGCTAAAACCTGTACTTGAGACAATGCAGTAAATTGTCACACGACATGAAAAAATGGATAACACACAAAGAAGCACTTAAATATTCTGGTCAGGAAGCATTAGAATGAAACACAAACATACTTTGAGCTGAACTCAAAATTCATTCACATGATGAAAGGGAGTGGAGGGGAGCAGAGGACACATTAGAAACTATTTTGATCCCTTATTTTCTCTGGACAGAAAGACTGATTTGTAGTCCTCCTTCTATATGTTATGGGATGAAAAGGTTATAAAAATACAACAGTCAATCTGTGTTTCATAAAAATATTTTAAAGACTCTTATTAATGAGCCTTAATCCATTTCAGACTCCAACACTATAATTTCTCTGAAGTCAGCACAACTGCGTTTAAATCTCTGCAAAAGATCAAAGATATTAAGTCCACATACAGATCTACAGTAATAGAAAAGAACTGCTGTATCAGTTATTCTAAATGTAGTGTAAACTCTCACAGATATTACCATTTATGAGACTTCTCTGTTTGTAGATATCACTTAACAGTGACAGCTACAGTATGAACAATTTAATACCCAATGCAAAGTTCACTGAGGAAGAAAAAAAAACTTCTGATGCCTCTACCAGGAACTTATCAAGCTGATTTGATATTTGTAAAGCATGATTTTTAACTTTTTATTTTTGTGTATTCTCACTGGACTTGGTGGATGCCTAGTGCATTTCCAAGGATACTGAGAGCCACTGCTTGAATTACCCTTTATTCTTCTAATGATAACCTCTAATACTCAGACTTACACTCAGATGTATGGTGGTAAAGGGTACACCTACTTTCCACCTGGAGCTAGCAGGCACCGCAGATGATGTGGTGATATTTTAGTTATATTCATTGTGTTATGGACTGGTGAGGAACTTGCAAAATAGATCCCTAGCAGCATCTGTGAGATAGGATACATTGCACCTCACACTTCGCAGACCCCATATTTACAGAAGCCCTCCATCTTCTACTGAGGTGTTCTGGTCCCATCACAAATCCAGATGTTCCATACTTCTATTGACAATGCCACATCTAGAGATAGAGAAAATATTTTTGCTGTGTATACAATTTTTATTTTGTTTCTCTAAAAGGTGCTGGATTGTAGATTCACAACATTCTGACAGCCCCATGCATGTTCTCAAGGAAAATTCTTAGTGGCCAGTACATGCAGCTGGATCATTCTTTTGTGTCCACCAGGACCATCTGAACAGAGTGTTCGTGTAAGAGATAATGCTTAGATCAAATTTAGATCAAGTCTGTACCAAGTCTCATCCAAGTATCATAGGACAAAAAAATCAAAAGTTGGGGAGTTTACTTCAGTTAATTCACTGTCCACCAAAACAAACCCCAAATCACCGATTCAGGCATTGGGGAAAACCAGAACATGATTAGACAAACACTTTTCAATCCACCTGCCCATTCTCAACTTACCTCACTTTTGCTGACAGTCTGAAGATTCCTCTGGCAAGGTGACAGAAGGTGTAGCAGTTGAAGTGGGAGCCTAAAATTTTCTGCTGCTCTGTTACTAACTGGCCCTGCTCTGGTGTGATGGCAGCAGTGGGCCACAGCCCCATCACAGGTGTTCCCACTTCAGTAGAGCAGCTCTTCTTTCAGGAATGAATGCACCTGCTCTGTCCTAGTAGCACCTGTGGCAGCACTTTCTTCAGGAGTGTCCTCGATCTGGTGTGGCAGAAGTTTAGGTGGCACTGCCCCCAGGAATGTCCCCACTACGGTGTGGCAGCAGCCTGGGCAGCACTTCCCTCAGAAGGGAACCCAACTTGACAGCCACAACCTCCTTCAACACATGTCACCATACACTTCTCTGGTGAGTAATTTTGGCATATGCTGTTGTTTGGTTTGGCTTTTTTCCCACTCCTGGTTCTCTCTGCCACAGTGCTGGCTGGAAGCTGTTGCAAGTGGCATGTCACAGTTCATGGCCACCCCATCAGCAGCCACCTGTGGCAGCCCTGCCAAATACACCCTGAGATCAGATCGCCAAGGGAAACACACCAACCAGGCCCTTCCTGGTGAGTCTATATCATTGCCTTCTAATATTCAGGACAGAGCAACACACACAGAAGAAAAAAATAATTAGAAAATCGCATGACACAAAAAAATCACAACTGTTGAAAGTAAAGAGGCTTAGAGTAAAATTTCAGGACAGTTTCCATCTCTACAGACTCATTTGTAAAGTGCCTAAAAAAAGTTATCCACATTATGGAAATAGGCTGATAACTCAGTAAAAGTGAACAGGTCACACCGATTCTGAAAACTTACCCTTTGAGACAAACTATTTTACATCAATGGAAGACTTACACCCCTATATTCTGAGTAGTCTGCATTTAGACCAAATTATGTTTTATTCTGAATAACTGCTTGTACTTGGCTAAGAAAATTTTGGTTTGGCACTAGCAGCATATAAAGTCATACGCTTTTGTAATTCATCTTGACCTGTAATAGGCCTACACACCATTAGGTGATCGTCAACTGTTTATACCTCAAGGAGAGCACAATGAACACCAGTATTTAAGAACTGGAAGATTTTTAAGGTCCTGACTCAAAACAGCACTGAGGTATATAAGGCTAGACCCTATAAAATGAGCCTGGATTAAGAAACTTCTATACTAAGAATCTAGTCCATATTTTTCAGTGTTGGAGGAAAAAAAAAAATTATACTTTATCTATTATTTATTTATACTTTCTAGCTTAAATTAGCATTTTTATAAACCTTGTATTTCTTCCTCTGGGAATAGAATTTGTAATAGTTACAATGATGAAAATGATGACAATGATGACTTTCAGAAAAGTCCAATAATTAAGATGTCCGAGGAGTGGGAAAGGTTTTTAGAATTACTTTTTTTTTCTCTCCCACAAAGCGTACATCACAATTTCTAACAAACAGGAAAAATGTCACTACACTGCAAAGCTCAATCAATTACAATTTAATTACTGTAATCTTTGATTTCATCAAAGAAATCTTCTAGATAAAATATGTACCAGCATAAAAATCTCACTCGATTCACATGGCCTAAATCAGACTGGGGTTGAAGTGGTTTATTGAGTTATAAACAATATATCAGTAACAGTGAACCAATCACCAAGGATCACAATTTCAACAATAAAACTGCAAATAAACAGTAACATAATGAAAAAATGTTAACAGAGATCTACAATTCTCTAAACATTCTTTTGTAAGTAATGGAAAAAGCTCTAGTTACACACACATCAGTAACTGCTGGGGGTGCAAGTTCCCATATTTACACATACTGCCTGTACATGCCCCAGACGTCACTTTGATGGGGTGACTTCTGCCAGCATCAAAAATGGATTTAAACTGCTGCTCGGTTATCATCTTCTCACTCCAAGGTCCCTCGTGATCCTTGCATACTTTCCATGTGTCTTTCCTAATTCTTTTCAAGGTGCTTCCTCATTGTTTCAAGTCTTTTCATAATTGCCTGGTTGTCCTTCAATCTAGATAATGGTCATTACAATCTTCAGCAGCATCACTGTTTGGACAATTCTTCTCAGAGAGATTTGGCTGTTCCAGTCACAGAGGTACTCTCACATCAGTTCTTGACAGCTGTTGATATCCAGGCCATTGTGCAGCCCTCCTCCCCTGCTTGCAGCAGCACAAATCAGTATTTAGCTCAAAGATAGAACAAACACAGTATGAGAGGAAAAACAATGTGGGAAAGTGAAATGGAGAAGGCAAGGCAGTAATCAAAGCCACAAAATTAGGTATAAGTACATACTCACCTGCACTGAATCATTCATTCATTAAACATTTGAAATAAAATTATTTATAATTGAATCCTTTCTGATTCAGATTATACAAAAAAATCACTAAAAGTAAAAGCACTTTTTAAATAAACCAAACATTCTTTTTATCAATGATAAATAAGATAATAAATAAATAGATAATAACAGATAAATAAATAATGATAATAAGAAAAATGAAGAGACTGCACTAAATCTGCATTCATTTCACTTTCTCCTTTTCACCAGCTTTGTTTTTTGTTGATTGTAAAACTATTCCACTCCAGTGTGCTGCTTAACAAAAGTCAAGTTCATCAGTCCTGCTGCTGTTATCTGTGTCACTACAGAAATGTTTTTCAGTAACAAGTTTTCTTGCTAGATATAAGTGGCTAGGATTTAAGTATATAGTATAGTAAGTATAGAACATATAAGAATATATGTGACCATAATTTGTATAAGGAATATTGACTCTAATAACTTGGCCTGTGAGGACAGATTTGGACTGAAAGGTCGTTTTTGTCCGTCAATCTGTATATTGCAATTGGATTTAAAAAAAAAAAAAAAAAAAAAAAAAAGAGTCAGCTGACCCCGGGAAGAACTTCTATTATTCATTCATTTGTGTATATCACACATTAATCACTAGAAGACAAAACAAAGGAAAATTGTAACAAGTTGAACAATTACTAAAGTTATCTTTGCAACTGTGTAATTAAGGTTTACAAAATATAAGATACTGTACTCTGACTCACATCTTCTTTTACAAAATGCAGAGGGAAAAATAATATTTCTTGTATGTAGGTTCTCTCCAAATCTATTTATCATAATGTGATGGGAGCAATTTTAGTGATTTCTTGGCTTTGGACCAAATCTCAGCATTTTGAAATATGGAACTAGATGGAAACAAACAAACAAAAAAAACCCAAAAAACCCAAAGCTTATTGTTCATATTGCTTATACAGAAAAGGTCTGACACAATGCAAAATAAGTAAGCTGATTTTTAAGCAGTGTAAAATCCACACAATTAAGCACCTTATTTTACTGGTGCTGTAATGATGATGACACTGTTAGCAATGTAATTAAAAGCCTATGGGTCTAACAAAACTCTCATTAACTGAGAGATCTCTGTAGCCTTTCAAAATAGCCTGTTCCAAAACTTATCCAAATTGCTCTTGTATATCAACACAGAAAATATTTTTAACATCATCAGTTATTTTCACTCTATTTTCTAAAATCAGAACATTACGACAAAAGAAACAATTATTGTACTTAATCAAATATGCAGTATTTTTAGAATTAGTCTTTAATGTTTTATGGCTTATCAAGGGCATATAAAATATTTGATAAGTATTTTCAGAATTGTCACTGAACATTGGACATTTGTTTTTCCATGTGCTGATAATGTTGTCAGGGAAGACTTGCTCAGAATGTCTATGATGTGCTTTTGTTCCACTATTCAATCATAATCAACAATTCTTGAAGTAGTAATAGTTCAAAATGGCCCCAAGGCCCCATAAAACAAGAACTGCTGAGCTTTGTGACCTTGATCTTTTGAAAAGGTAAAAAGTTGTAAGACTGGATCAGAACAGTGATGTTGATGAGAAGCCAATTAAGAGTTTTAGAATTTTCAAATATAATGTGTAATAATTTTGATAGAAGTGTTTAATAGATTCTTAACTTTATTGCAGAACTTGTTGTACCTAATTATATGTAATTAGAACTAGTTTTCAGTACACAGCTACTAAAGAAACAAGATAAATGCTGCAGGAAATGTGGTATGACCTTTTCATTATTGCTTTGTCAGGACATCTGTCAAGAGACTTTTCCTCTATTCCAAGGCAGTCAAACATTGCAATGAACTGTAGTAAGGTAGCAAGCCAGGCTGTGTTACCCAGTAAGATTCATAATGTACTACAGTCAACAAGATATCAAGATACAAGGAACATAATAAAACCAAATTTGTCTTTTGAAGTAGTAAAGGTCAACAATTTACTGCACTTGAGAAAGGAAGATAAGAAAGGACATAAAAAAATTACGTTTTCCACATCCCTACTCACATTACGTGTGCTTATTCTTTAGAAGTTTTATTATAGAAATTTATTTCTGAAACATTTTTAATATGCAATTTTGTAACTTCATCCGTGAAAGGCAAATGAAAAATGGCAGCTCAAGATTTGCAGGGGAGAGAATAGACATAGGCAGACATAGTTTTGTTCTCACAAAAAGAAAAGATGGTGAGATTTATCAGGTTCTGGAGAGTGTAATAGTCATGACAGTTTTTAGGAAGCTGCTAAAATCATTCTGTCATCTCAGGTTAAAATGAATTGTTTTGTAGACAAAAGCAGCATGCCAGTCCCCAAAAAATTAATAAATTGCTTCAAATACTGTTATATAGTAGAGAAAAAATGTGATGAACAGAACATGTTCCAGTATACATGCATACATTTTCTAGTTTCTTTAGATTACTGCTAAGATAATTGCAAAGACTAAGAAATTTAAAAGATACACATCAGTGGTATTGACATTTGACTCTATTGGAAACATTTTAGAGGCTTCCAAATCAAAAACATCACAGGTATAAAAGAGGCTAAAATTTAACAGTAATTACCTGCTGCAACAACACACTCTTGGACAAATATTTGCTAGTCATGAGTAGTCATGCATTTCCTTATTCTAAGGAATATACAATTTCTACATTTAAACATTCCTAAACTTTTTACTGGAAATTAAGTGTATGTACATTACAGCTGTCTTTATTTTTTTCTCCTGGTGTTTCACTTAGCATGTTATACCTCCCATTTAATTAAGCTTCCAGTTTTGTAACTGATTATATGCAGACAGACCGTTGAACCCAAAGTATGTCCCTTGGAGTCTTTCTACCTCTCATTCCTCAACGGAGGCATGAGACTACATTCTTTGGAGAATAAATTATCTGGTGCAAGTTTCTGGTTTTCTTGGTTTAAGTGGAAGAAATAATTTATTTTATAAATTCCTATATTAGTGAATACATTCAATTTTCAGAACACATAAGCGGGTGACATATTTAACAGAAGGCAGCCAGTTATTGAAATACCATGGGTTCAGACCCACATTATCAATGCTACAGGACTGCAGTACTCAAAAAGATATATAAACAAGCATAAGTCATTATTATAAAGAACAATTCTAGGAATTGTCAGTCTTGCTTATTAGCATACCAGGGAAGAAAGCAGGAAGACTGCTTCCCAAAGTGATATTAAGTACCACTGAGGAAAGACACTATGATTTAGTAAATACTTCCTTTCTTGTTTAATTCCATAAAACATTTCTAATGCTTTCTGATTCTTCAGTCAGACTGTTAACATCTTCCCCCCACCCTCTTACAAAGAAACACCCTGGGAGCCATGCACAGTTAGAGCCCACTGACCTGGTTTACTGTCATTTTCTGTAATGGAGTCACACTTTGACATGTCCAGTTATTATTTTTTCCTTAAACTTTTCACACATTGCATAAAGCTGACCTTTCTGACGTGAACACTCACAGGGCTACTGCACCCATCTCTGCTGTAAAAGGTTTAGAAAAGATACATGATTTTGAGAGCTTGACATCCTACCAATAGTTTACAAATGAAATTACTCTCAGGAGAGTAAAGATTCTTACCTCAGCAATTAAACCATGAGCGATTTCTCACCTTGGCTTGGCTAAATACAATGGAGTTAGAATCATGAAAACTGAAAAAGAATCGTGACAACCATGAGGGACCTTAGAGTGAGAAAAAGATAACAGAGCAGCTGTCTAAACATGTTTTGTCACCAACAGAAATCACTCCGCTGATATCACAACCTCCAATTAGGCCAAGCAGAGCATCTTCCCCCTCAAATGCCTTAAGCAGCCTGCATCCAGCTATAGGAGTGACAATGCAAGGTGCAGTGCCAGGGGCCCAAACCTGGGTGTGTGTATGTGACTGTGGTGCCATTCTCGCTAGCATGTGGATTCGCAGGTTTGAGGGAGAAGCATGGTAAACATAAATCTGGGTATGGTAAATAGGAGAATCTGCAACCCCAGAAGTGGAGGGGGTGCTTGCAACTCACGGCCTGCAAGGGGGGCAGCATGCAAATAGTAGTGAGTCTGTGACTAGAACATTTGAGGAGTTGTTATAAAGCATTAAAAAAATTGTACGTCTTCATTAACAGTTTGTGTGTGCTTCTGTAACTGTCCTGAATGACTGGCTCACTGACAGTTAAAAACACATCATTAATAAATCATTAAATTGCTCCAATGCTTATTTATTCTAAATCATGATTTGAGCAGTTTTCCCTGCAACACCCTACCTCTCATTTTTATTATATGCAAAGTTTTGTTCTATGCACATGTCCAGAATAGCCATAGGACAGAGCAGAGTGGAAAGGTAGGATACCTATACTACCTCTCCTTACTACATGTATTTATCCTGGCTTGAAACCTGTGCTTATAGACCTTCGAGCTCTGCACTTGTCTGTAAACATGCCAGCATGCTCCCAACTATCTGCTGCTGAGGTTAAACAAGAAAAGGAATTAGCATATAGAGGAGCTCTTCAACATACCATTGTCTTTCACAAAGGCTCTTGGAGCAAGTGCTCTTTAGAGCAATTAAGCTCTAAGGAAAGTAGGTTCTGACAGGACTTGTGTCTAGGATAGAGAGATTATTACCATATATAAAAAATAATCTAACCGTAACCTGACAAAATCAGGGTAGAATACCTATTGGCATTACTTCACCATTTCTACAGATTCAGTGAACACTTTACATTTAACTAAAAGTGATTCTCTAATCAGACAAAAAGTAATGGAGTTAAGATGAAATCTTCTTGATGTAAATGATATAAGTCCATCATAATGATCCTTTAGATCTTAGGATACAGCCACCTGCCTAATAATTTACATTCCTCCTACCACTGCTAATGTTCCTTTCTTTGCTAGGAAGAAGAGGTTTTTTCCTTAAGCTTAATTATATTTTAACTAAAAGGTTATAAATATGCAGTGTTTACATTCACATTTTCATGAGACATTGGAAATAGGATGAAATCAGTTCAAGAGGAATTAAATAATGAGGAAATGCAATTCAAATAAATAAATCAATTCTGTTTAATATTTGTTGTAATTTAATGTACGAGTGACTGACTTTGAATTTGTAAGATATTTTATGTCAGTTAATACTGCTGTGTATTAAGTCCACATGTGATTTGTTAGCCTTTTCCCCCAAAGTTATTAAACTGTTCCACTAAGTCTGGACAGTTTTTGATTACTTTCTAGAGAGGAATAAGTAACTTATGTCAACCAGTGGCTGCAACTTTAATCTGCAAAGACCATGTACCAAAAAAATTCCACACTAGATATAAGCATTTAAATTTAAAGGAGATTCAGGTAGGAAATAAACTTGCAGCAGTGAGTAGCTGCACAGCCTTTGACATTGTCTTTTATATTATACTGGAAGAACTTTCTCAAGGACACCCTTATCACTAACATTATCGTACTGTAAACACCAATGTCTTGGCATGTGGTTGGAGTATAGACAACAAACTAATTGACACAAAAAACCACCCTCAAGCAAAACATTTGCTTTAGGGTATCACGAGTCCCTTAAGGTTCCTAAAGAGTTTGATATAACTTTTAATTAGATATCACTTAACAAGTTCCCTGAAGTTTGGATCTTGAGGATAGCTAAACTAATACTCTGACCAGTGACTTTTTCAATAGAAAGAAATTAAATAAATAATTATTACATCTGCAGATACATAAAGATGGAAATAGAGTAATGTTGTTGAACAATCATGATGAAAAGCACTCTCTATTAATTGATAAACCAGGCAAAAGTGGAAAACATTACTCTTTCCTAATGGCTAGATATATAGTTTTATACATAATAATAATTAAAAAATATTTTATGTTCTTTAGACATAGGAAATTACTGGGAAGAAGTAACATGGAAAAGAGCCCTGGGAATCATGAGTCTAAGTTCACAACATGACAATGCAGTAGATAGTGCTGAGCATAAGCTTTTGCTGGACATCTAAGAGATAAATCAGCTACCTTCTTACCATTATATAATTGCTATTGGAATACTATCTAATATCTGCAATGAAGAAAATGTTGTGGAAATTGGAAGGGTTCAACTGCAAATGTCATTGAAAGTCTGGAAAACCTGTAAGACTGAAACATTTTAGCCTATTTTACTTGAGGAAAGATGAAACACTAACATAATAATATATAAATAACTATATGGAGAGTGAAAAGGTGAAGGAATTAAACTTTCAAAGTGCTTTATGTTATTTAAATATCCAAATATTTTGGTTTTCTCCTGTTGTTTTTTTTAATAGGGCAAGAAGGAAGCATGGATTAATGGTGGTATTTCAGTTCATGCATTGACTACTTGGTATAACTCCTCTGATACTGTAAGTAATAATACATATATTGTTGCAGTTTGTCTTTGTGATGGAGATTTAAGTTACTCTCCCAGACCAAGTGCAAGCCAAACAGTGCCCTTTTTTTTAAAGGCAATATGCTTATTTCTATAAACAAAACTGAACTTATTCATATTCAGTATAACACTTGTGACATACAGATGAGTTCTTCATTTACATTATATATAAATACACATATATTAATGCCTGCTTTCAAGGATGAATAGCCTTTATTTAGACTTAAATCTAATTAATCTATATAGAAAAAGTTATAGTATAAAATGTTTGGAGAATTACTGTGAAATTGAATTTAAGAACCTTGAAAGATTTAAGCGTTGTTCCTTATTATTAAAATATCCCTTGGATCCTTGTTTCAAAATCTTATAGGAATTAGTAATTGTATAATTGTATAGGAATTATCATTATAGAAATGTAGAAATTTAATTGTAGAAATTATAAAATCCTATGAAGATTAGATAAAGGACCCTATTCTCCAAAATATATTCCAGAACAATGATGTATAAATGAACAATTTGTTGACAAGGATTTAACTGTCTTCATGACTTTGTAGTCTGATTGTTGACCTGGATTTTATGAGCTTAAGCTAGTATGTAAAAGATGAGGCAAAATGTGGAAGATAGAATAAGGCTCAGAGCCATAGCAACAGTTCTAAAACAAATAAAAAATTAAAAGAAATTAAAAAAACCATGAAATAAAATTGAAATTAAGTGGAAATTAGAACTATTTCAGCCATATAATGTGAAGGAAAATAAATATTGTATATTGTTTAGGTAGCGAAACTTAACAACAGATGTATGTAGGAGGACATTGTAAAATAAAGGGATTTGCTTTAATATAATTTCAGATGATCTTTAAGTATCAATCTCTTTGAAAAAAAAAAAACACAACCAAACAAAAACAACTTATCTCTAGCATAATATCCTGAGTTATCCATTCATAATTGTGATTCTACAGCACACATGTAAAAAAATCATCATGGAAATATAGTCTAAAACAACTTAGAATTAGTGAACACTGAAAACATGTCTACAAATTATTGGTCAGTTTGAGTCCATCATAATTATCATCAGTGAAACAGTTTTGAAAAAAGTGTCAGTGAGGAGACTCATGGAAAAGCATCAGTACTAATAAACAACCTGAGATTAAAATACCTGTTGTGTTATTTAGGAAACATTTTTATAAAAAAAAGAAATAAAAAATCCCCAAACACAAACAACCAAACCCACTCAAACACAACAGAATTTTATCATAAATATCATTGAACAGTTTAAATTTATTATTTGTTTTAAGCTGATAAGTAACTTTGAACAGATTGTGATACTGCTTGTTGGGTTTTTTAAAACATATTCTCTAGAATTGAAAAGTATACCAAAATATAAAATAAAGAAAACAGTTCATAATTTGGCTTAACAGGATTTTATCCTATATAAGAAAGAAGCATCATGAAAATAATAACACTGCAACTTACCTGAGAATTGAATATTCACTGCTCCAACACCTAGATGCAAACAAGTCTATGGGCCCAGATGAGATCCACCCGAGGGTACTGAGGGAGCTGGCAGAAGTGCTTGCGGAGCCACTCTCCATCATTTAT
>BJBW01007196.1:2823-59952 GCA_004320125.1 Scolopax mira
AACTTGATGATAAAAAGTTCCACCTAAATGTGAGGAGGAACTTCTTTACTGTGAGAGTGGTAGAGCACTGGAACAGACTGTCCGGAGTGGGGGGGTGGAGTCTCCTTCTCTGGAGACATTCAAACCCTGCCTGGACAAGTTCCTGTGCAACCTGCTGTGGGTGGACCCACTTTGGTAGGGGGGTTTGACTAGATGATCTCCAGAGGTCCCTTCCAACCCCATATGATTCTACGATTCTATAACTTTTCCATAAGTGACTGGATTAAGGTGATTGCTCTTCTGAATTACGGTATCTTGAGAGTGGTGTTTCATAAAGGGAACTACAAATGAAAGCAGTTTTGAGCAAATTGAAAAACAGCTCAGTGTCACTATTAATTAATTAAAAACAATTTTTCCAAGTCAGCCTAATAGAAGGCTTCCTACATGTAACCAGTAACTGATTGAGTGAGTGACTCAAGCAGTAAAATCACAGTTGGGCCTATTTTCTTCATCCTGGAAGGCCAAGTTCAATATTTTTCCTATGAGGCATGCCTTACTATAAAAAGAATGTGATGTTTGAACATGAGTGTCTCTCCTCTCGGTGCTGGCACCCGAAGCCTTTCCTAGCCCTCCTGCCACATTTCAAGAGCGTGGGGTGAATCACAATCATGTGGCTCACCTCCCTGCCAAATTCTTTTCTTCTGCTACCACTGCGAGTTCCTCCCAGACCGCTGCCAGCAGTGGCTGTCCCCCAGCCAAGACCTCAGGGGTGAGTGTCAGCGGGGGGAGACGGGGCTCCCTTCTTCCCTCCTCTGAGGAAACGAGCAGGCACAGTGTCAGAGACCTGTAATCACGGGGCTAACTAAATCGGTGGTGGAGTAGGTGGAGAAGGGGAAATGGAGTAAGCAGGGGGCTGAAACCGAGGGGGAGAGGGAAGGGGGATGTGTGGGGCTGGCGGGATGCCGGAGCCCACACAGTGCTGTATGTAAAGTGGCCGAGCACCGCGTCCTCCCTCCCTCCCACCCATCCACAGACACATTCTTCATCTGTCCATCCCACAGCAATCAGTACAATGCTGCTTTCAACTGTCAGCTATTTTGTTGAGGATGTAGCATCAGAGCCCCAGTCCACAGATGACGGGAGAATAGGAAGAAAGGTATTAACTGAGAGGAGCTTGAGGAACATGAGCGCAGCGGCCACATACATCATTTTGCAAAAGGCGAGAAAAGAGGATATAATGCGTAACGCTGTTCTGTGTGCCAAGTTCATGCTTGCAGCTGGGGAAAGAATAAATATCCTTTACATGTGAAGGGGGAGGCACGCTGCAATTAAAGCATGTGGGCTTCAGGATGTTTCAGCAAGCAGTGAACGTGTCCAAAAGCCTGCAGAGACATGGATGGGAGTTTTTCCTTCGGTTCCGAGAGCTGCTCACCCCTTCCCCAAGGGCTGAGGTGAGGGCTGGAAGGATTTGGCAGGACGAGCAGCCACCCTCAGTAGGGTGCAAGGGGGGCACTCACAGCTTCACCCAAGTTGCCCAGCCACCATCTCTCCTGCCAGCCAAGCTCATGAACTTTGACAAAGGTTTTTATCTCAGCTGCAAAGAGGAATGTGAGGTCCTGTGCCTTTCTCTAGGGTCTTTGCTACTGGCATTGATTTTCACAGAAGGCACCCACGTCCCTTTATGCCATTAAGGGATAACAATACAAAATCCTGAAATAGTGTTTTAAGCAAAGAAAAAAAAGACAGCGTGTAGCATTTGCAAGCCTACCCTGAAGTCAGCTGAATCTACCCACTATCTGCTATTACGTACCTACAGCACGACAAATACAGTGGTAAAAACAAAAATGGAAAATCCATGAACTCTTTAATGCAGAACTTTCAGACAAAAGATTCCGCCTTTCAGATGCTTTTCAAATAATGTGCTGATATTATTTACCTGTGCAAAAATCACTGCCCATCTTAAAGCAAGTATTTCCTTTTCATAAGAAGAATGGCAGTGACACCCCATAACTACACATATAAGCAAGATCGGAGATTCAGGATCATAAAAGGTCCATTCTTCAAGGTACAACTAAAAGCATCTCTGCATGGAATAACAGATTCCTGGTCTGCTTTTAAATGATTGAAAAATGATCAAGATTAATGTTTGGCCATTGGAAAAGACTCACTGAACTTAGCTGTTTTTACGTGCTTTAAGGCAGTAAGTGACAGGGTTCTAGTTGAATAATACTGAACTAGCTTTATTTTTTTTTTCCAAATTATGCCCTGATTCTTACACACATTGTCCCAGTCTCTTTGATGGCTCTATGCTGATTTATACAGAGCTGAAATCTTGAACTTTTACGTTGTAAAGCTTACCTTGTGCCATAAAGAATATGAGACTTAAAATGTGTACAGTAAATCTAGACTTATATTATTCTCCCAGGTTTATTCATTGTCCATAAAAACAAGGAAGGAAAAGCACCCCAAAGGATATTAAACTCTGGAATCTCTGAGCTCCAGTGCTTTGTTCTGTGTAAGCAGCGTTCCCACGCCCAGAGACCCTGGGCTCAGAGACATCCTACAAGTGAATGCCCACCTTCCTGAGACATTGCAGCTATGTTGAGAACCTTGCTAATGCTAGGATGAAAAGCTTGGACTGACTTCTCCAAGTCAGTCTGACTTCTCCAGTCAGACTGACTCAATTACATTGAATTAATCCCCTTTTTACTAAGCCTGTTCCCATATCAGTTACGTCTTAAACTTGATCTGCCAAATGTCTCCTAGGTAGATTTTTACTTCCAACTGATGGCCTCTGGGTCAGCTCAAAATAAGATTCACAGCCACACAGTCAAGTTACTGACCACATGCTCGCTCAGTGAGAACACTTTAAGTGGTGCCTTTTACCTTCCACTGGCAGCGGGCTAAGGACACACACGGCTGGCTACTGCAGGGCAGCCAACAGGCAAAACGGAGATGAGGTCCCAGTCCTTCAGTGAGCTTTCTCTATGAAATAACACACTGTGGCCATTGCACCTCTGCTGGGCTTTGCAGTTAAGAGACACTGAATAAGAACACATGAAACACCCAGGGTTAACCCTTGCTCCTTTTCTGTAACATAAGCAGCTCATAGACAAGATTTTCCATTTTTAAAGTATTCCTTAGTATGGAGCTGAGGCAGAAACTGCTGGCAAGTTTCCACACAGAGAAAGGACAGCCCTTGAGCAAATATACTGTCCGTTTCTGAAATGTCTTCACAATGGAGGATAAAACTTTTCAAAATACATTTTTTTTCTTGCAACCAATAGGAAAATATATTATGTAATTTATAACATATTTTAACCTCCTGAAACACACTCATAGGCAATAGAAGCAGCAGAGTCTATCAGTCAGGGAACTAAAAGTTGGAGTATACAACCAATTCACTTTCTGCTGTCTAATTTCCTACATGGGACAATGGCATTCTCCTTTATACAATGCCCAAGAGATCCTCATATCATAAATGTGTTATACATAGAAGATACTCAATTTACAGTGTTTCAATCTTGTAAAAAATATTTCCCCAATCAGACGGAGTATTCTCCAAGCACTGAGAACAAAAATAACAGTTAATGAGAAGAAAAAGAGACTATTTAAAATGTGGGTCACTCCATTTTAAATAAATGATTATTAGCTTTCCCTAACTACATAACGGTCTCCAAGCCTAGAATTTTCAGAAAGCTGAATAAATCATTCTTACCGCTGTCTTAATGGCAGAAAGCACTATTTGTAGGACCCAATAAATCCTGGAAATAAAGGTCTGAGTACAACAAGACTGTACTATGCATGTTAGAAACATTCCGTTCTATTGTTCTTGATAGCAAGTTGCTTTAGAAAACAAAACAGACTGATCTGAGTCTTTGAACTAAACTAGTAAGTAGTTCCACTAAGGTTCGTGTAGTATCCAGCACCTTGGGTATACCTTGACTCCCATGGTGTTTGCATAAGTAGGTCATTCAGAACGAGTGGGTGGAAGGAAAACAGAAAGATCATTTTTCAGCGAGACACCAAGAGCAGAATTCAGCCCCAGCATCAGTAGGTACTGTTCCTGCAGCAGAAGGCTGGGATAAGCACGTTTCTATCAGCAACATAAGGTGTATGGATAAGCTATATCCTTTCAAATGAAGCAATTCCAAAATGCTGACTGCCTCGACAAACAGCTTTTCAGTAAGAATTGTATTCATATTGTCAGTTCACATTCAGCATCCCAAATGCCATTTGTAGGCTACTTCTCTGAAGGATGTTTTCAATTACAAGGCTGTTCTTTTTGCTTCCTTACCTCCTCAGTTTCTCCCAAATATTATTCAGTCCCTATAAAAGTATTTCTGTTGTGGCTGTAAATTGGGCATGAGACATCTAAGTGTATACCCCATCTGCACATACAAGTTAATGACTCAGATTCTCTCATTACAGGCTGTTTATAAGCAGCTTCCTGGTCAGAAGAGATTTTTACTTTTCCAGAACTCAATTAAGCCATCTAATCAACCTGATCAGTTCAGTCCCAGTTCGTTCACCTCCACCTACATTTGCATAGTAAGTGACTCTGAGTTTTCCTTCTGATAGGTTTCTTTTTTTTTTCCTTTTTTTTTTTCTTTTTTTTTTTTTGTCTAACAGAATAGCTATTCAAGTTTAGAAAAACATATGCCCATTTTTCCTTTGGACATTAAATAATCTAATGCCATGATTGCATCTGAAGAGTAAGGGAAGCTCCGGGACACTGCTCCAATGCTATTCAGCAGACCTATTCATTAGCGAACACAGCTGACTTGATGGGGTTGTTTTGTTTTGTTTTGCTTTGTTTTGTTTTGTTTTGTTGCTGGATCCACTACACACACAAGCCACTGGCAGCTCAGCCAGCAACATACGAGAAGGGGCTTCCTCTCCCGCCGTAGCGTTCCTGGCTGCTTGAGCATGAACAGAAAAGGTGGATGGGTGCCAACTGGCAAAACAGATAGAAATAGCAGCGCCTGAGTCTAACACAAGCAGCAAAAAGACCAAGCACAAACCATCCCCCTCTCTCCCATTGACTAAGGTTGCTTTTGGCAAACAGCAGCAGGCTTTTGCAGGCTTATTTCCCTCTCGTCAGAGAAGACGGCTTTAATTAGGTAGCCATGCAAGGTGATGCTCCGTACGGTCTCTGGCATTGCTGATGTACTAGGGTAGTAAAGAGAGGGCAAAAGGACTGATCAGCTGTTAAGCAGCTCATGGATACTCCCCACCTTGGCTTTCTAATGGAATTCCAGGAGGGGCGTAGCTGGAGGACGACTCAGACCAATTCGCATGCACTGCAGGAACGCATGGGAAAGGGTGTGCACCTACAGGGAAGGGAAATGTGTCAACAGCACTGACGCAGCAAGCCCGGCACATTTATGAAAGGCAGGGTCACTGGGATTCACATGCTGCCCTCATCAACAGGTCTTCATTAACAACTGCTTGGAGCCTGCACACGTTTCGGCATGTACAGAGTATGGCAGCGGGCAGACGATAGCCTTTTAACAGTTTTCTTTCTTACTTTCTCTTTTTTAGTTTCCTGCAGGATGTTGGCAGCTAAAAACTGATGCAGGCCAAGGCTGATCTGTCTACCACTTTGCAATGAGTATGAGGACTTGCAGGGGGATTTTTTCATAAATTGCTATTATTGTTATGATTGTTATGATGACTATGACCATGACTATTACTATAACTATTATTGTTTTGCTTTTAAGGATTCCTCCCCTACCCACCCAACATTTACACTGTGGCCAACCAAAGCAAGATGGCTAATTCAGGCATTCCACAGAGCAAGAAAATATAATCTAAGATAATTCCTAAATCAGAGGTGACTTTTCTACTATTTCTTTCTTTTTCTGCCATTTCCCATTTCTTCACAGGCTCATTTGAAAAAATCACAATTGCTATTTCTTTGTAAAAGCCACTGGAAGATGTTTTGTTGCAGAAGGCGTCAAGTAGAAAGAGATGGTGACCAATGAAATGTTTCACACTGGGCAGTGACAATTGATACAGAACTTCAAGGAAGACATGGACTCTCCTGAAGTACTGAATTTGGTGTCTGCATGTTGGGAGACCACTAAGCAGCTGAGGACAGCACCAGGGGCTTGATCTAATCCTCAGTAAAGCAAACTTTGGTGGGCTCTGCATCAGCCTGATAAATGCAATTATTTACACTCTAGCTAGAATAAATGTGCTCAAGTACTGTATGAGCTTCTGTGACATCTATTTTGATAAGACAAACACAGGCAGCTTGATGTTTAGATTCACCGAAGACATGTATACAGCCTTTGATGTTATTAAAAGATGGCAACTGTGAGGTGTGTGTGAGGATGCCAAGGTGAGCACTGAGCTCATGAGGATCCTCACCAAAGGATTTGACTGTCATAGGACTGGTCCCCTATCCAGGAACATTTCCAGTGATGCCAATGTGTCACTGAAGATTGAGCCTTTAGTATCCTGTCTTTGCAGGCTGATCCTGTATAGAGCTCATGTAAGAAGAACGCACAGCAAAGTAAGAATGCTCACCATAAGGTGTTCAGCATCTTCAAGAATTCATTCCTTCCTGAATTACTAATGTGCAGAAAGAAGGTGAGAGAAGCTGAGTGCATTTATAAGGTATCTCTAGTATTAGACTTACGCTATGTATACAGGAATGGTCCTACTAGAAAAGAAGTTGAACTATCCCCGTATTCTTTTTCTGTAAGCAGATGCATCGAAAAAGAACATACAGGGAAGGGATACAATGATGTGCAATGCCCTGATACTCTCCAAGCCTTTAGTTATTTTAAGTTGTGGGGGCTTGTGAGCCAGATGTGGTCTCTGTGTGTTTAGTAATCCTCAAAGGATCTCCTTTCCACTAATTTCTCCAGTCTTCCCTTGAACTCTCATAAATGTGCAGTGGAGCTGCAAGGGTGGAGTTCCACTGATCTAAAATCTGCAGTGCAAAGAACCATCTCTGCTTGTTCTGAAGTAGGCTACTACTGACTTTAGTTGATTCCACTCAATTCTGTCTTAGAAAAGCTAGTCAACAGCCAGTCCCTAGCAACTCTCTCCACGCCTCTCATGACCTTGTAGACTCTTCCAAATCATCTCTCTTGCAGGCTGAAGAGGCCCAGCTTACTCAGTCATTCATCTCAGGGTAGCAACTCATATGGCAGCCTCCTTGATTACCTTTTGAGCCACCTTCTGTTCTGCGACTTTCTTTCTAGGGTGAGCAGACCACAGCCACATGCCTTGTTTCCAAGATGTTAACAAACGCATTAGCATACAGATTCCAAGTTTCCTTCAACTTGCATGCAACAATTTCGGTGGGGAGCTCAATACAAAGGGACTCTAATTATAGGAAATGGTACCCCATAGCACCACAAATAGTACCACTTTAATAAGTGGTAAGTTTCTCTGAAAGACAAGTCACATTTAAACACACAGCTCTACAAGTTACACATTGTTGTAGTGGAAAAGAGTTCAAAGAAACAGTGATTGAACAGGCCTCACTACACATAGAGAAATCTCATGCTTATTCTTGGTTGGTTGGGGGTAAGAATGGGGTGCAGTGGGTAAGGTGGGTGGGTAAGAACGATCAAGGTGGAGTGAGGGAGGGGAGAATGGTGTGTTTTGTTTATAACTTGAGTGATTTGAAAGTAAGTGTGTTTTCCTGTGGGAAGTGACTAGCTCTATCTCTGGTGATCTGAAATCAGTGTCAAAGGTTTGTAAATGGGTTACAGAATGAGCAATGGCACCTCCCATCGTTAGCTGTCTACATTTTTTATAACCACTTGCATACTTTTGGTCAACCACTGTAAAATAAACAGTCCTTCCCAAATGTTTTTGTTTTCTTTGACAGCACAGCAATAATTCACTTGGAATGCTGCAGAATATAATAGCACTTTAAAGCTGTTGTAAAGCTGCCTTTTTATGATTTATGTTTGAGCTGGTTTCAAGCAAAAAAGATGCCAGTGCTACAAAAATATACGAAATCAGAAGATGTATCATGTGTGCATGTACATGATATGTATGTGCGGGGGGCTCAAGTGGAAGGGACTATTTTAAATAATTTTCATTTTGTGGTGAGGATGTGATCATTTGCCTGTGCCTTTGAAAAATGACTCAGTGCAACAGGCAGATTAACTTCTGCAACCACCAAAATCTAATAAAGATGACCGGAACGAGTCTCTTTCAACACGAACTCTTAAGACCTCGTGCTTGCTACGCCCCTTGAGTAGAAAAACAATACACTCATAACTGGACATTGCATCTGACCAAGAGAAACTTTTTACAGACAGAACATTATACGACTGCAAACGCCATCAGGAAATCATACTCCAGGCTAGACCATAAACCTGTGAAAATTACTCCAGTGTCTGTTATTCTGCACTACCAGGGAGTGAGTCCATGTGACCACATGGTTTATGTTCAGCCAGCATCACTGTATTTATCTCTCTCATCTTCTTTCTGAAAACTCTTGTCTCCAGCCTGCACAACAAAGACCCCAAATTGTGCTGTATGGGGACCAGCAATAAGCTGTACATTAAGTTTGCTCTTGAAGACTCAGAGGTTATCGGTTTGGCCATCACACCTGCATTCCTGACAAACAGCTGGAGACCCAGAGAGGCCTGGCCCAGCTCAGTGCTTCTCCAGCAGAGAGCAGTGATACACTGTCAGTGAGCTCAGCCCTGGAAAGCAGGGCAGCTTCCAAGCTCGAGAAAAGGCAAAGCTCAAAGCTGGCAAGCTCGCCAGTGTGAATGCCAGAGGAGCTGGACTTGGAGAAACAGATGACAACATGGGGGTCAGCTGAAAAGAAAGCCATTAAAAATACCTGCAAAGGCAGTGCCAGCAGCCCTCACTTCAGGAGGAATATTCCTGAGAGCAAGAGCTCTCAGATGAGACATGCGATCCTTGCAGCACTTTGCACTATAAGCCAAGAAGCACAGGGGGCATTTGTACCATAAATCCACCTGCCTCCAACTCAGGATATAATATTCTCTGTCAGCCATTGCTAAAGGTGCTTATACCTGTTCAAGTGATATAAAGGAGAACACACCATGCTGCCAAGAGAATAGCATTTAACTTACAAACTGTTTGAAATTGCACAGTCACTGAAAATTTGAGCAGCTCAGGTTGTGAGCAAGGCAAGATTTGCAGGCAAGCAGAGAGTTTTTTATTAGACCAGCCAACACTCATTTTAAAAATATGACAAACCTGTCTCAAGCTTTGCCCTGTATATATACGCTGCTTCACTTATTACAAAGATAGGTTTACACATACACATACACGGCCACTTCACCCTTTACACCTTGTATGCATTTGATCCTTGTATATATTCTCAATAGCCACTACTAGTAGTAACAAAGTCAAAATATGAACCCCTCTTAGACAATAAAAGGTACCAAACGTTAAATTACAGATTTTATTGTCATGGTGCAGCAGGCAGATGATGGCCTCACCTGTCCCAACCCCAAAGCAACTGACCTGGACCCCTGGAAGCAAGCCTTCCCAGGTGGAAAGGTTTTCCTCTGTCCCATGTGCTAGTAAAATGTTTGGTTTTCATCTAAAGATCTCAAAATGTTTCACAAAGTGAAAGACCAGGATTACCACTCCTGTTTTACACCTGATGAAAACTGAAGCACACGAATTGCATCTGGTCTGAGGACGTGAAGCTGGGCAGGCAAGTTTTGGATGGTACACTGATGCTTCCCAACCTGCTTGTAGCCAGGACACCTTGCCACCGTTATTTTGCTTGCCACATTGTCTCAGCTCTCTGCCACTGCTGCCTCAACATCCTTCATGACTTTACTCTTTCCCCTCTGTCCTGTTGGCATCAGCCTGCTCTTCCCTCCCTGGCTGCTGCTTCATCTGTCCCTCACCCTCCCGTGACAGCAGCATTGGTGGGGATGCCCAGACTCCGTGCAGAGCTTTCAAGCCAGTGCTCCCCACAGCATCCTGTCTCAGCAGGTGACCTGGTCTAGTGAGAGCTACCTCCTTGGGTGACAGCAGCTGATTTAAATCATCACTTGTCTCTTCTGGCTATGTGTCCCACATAGAATCATAGAATTGTCTATGCTGGAAAGGACCTTTAAGATCATCAAGTCCAACACATGTAGACACAAGTCTGCACTTACAGTGAAAAAAACCACACAGACATCCATTATACCACGCAAATTATATTTTCTGGAAAGCACTGTCAGGCCATAATATTTGAGCTGTAAGGCTGTTTCACACCAGCTACCACCAAAAGAAGGCTGTTACGTCAGGGGGCAGCTCTGTGAATCAAAGAGTATGCACACATACACACACCCTCCATCCCTCACCATGGCCACTTCACCTTGTGTAGAGCAGCAAAGGAGTCTTTCTTGTCTTAATGAAAGCCAGGCAGGAACTGCTCTTTAGGCAATGACAGTTCAGTCAGAGCTGGCTCTGGGTTATATATATAGCTGTATAACCTGGCTAGCCAGTCTCCCTTTCCACCCAGGTGCAAGATAAGGAAAGCTTGTGAATCCTGCTATACCCGCTGTTGCAAGGGATGGGTGGGGTGTAGGAAAAAAGGTGGTGATGAGAACCAGACCGGCTCCCCTTTAGCTGGAGCCTATCTGGGTGCTGGTAGGGCTGGGGAGTTCAGGCAAGCTTGTTTTCTCCACTGCAGCAACCCAGTGAGATTCTGGCCACTGGCTCTAAACAAGGACCTTGTCTTGACTCTTCCTACTTTCCCGCACCCGGTTCCTACCTTGGTAGCCACAAGATATTTCCAGGTCAACATTTACTTATAAAACTTATGCATAAAACTGTTGAGGCAATAGAAACGTGTAAGAATTACACGAGGACCGAATTTCACAGTGGTAAACACAGGATTCTACTGTTTTCTTCTCTCATTTCACCATATCCTGCCTGAAGTAATCCTATGCTTTTTGGTCTCAACTATGCATGTGGCCACAATTCCTTTTTTACTCAAATAACCACATACTCTTTCTGCATCTTGTGGGCACATGACCCTGCAGGATACAGCATGAATGAGAAAGGGTCTGAGAGAGAGCTTTGTCTTCTGTAATGGTCCCTAGCTTTCTTCATGACTGGGAAATAGCAGTAAGGAGAAAAGAACCCTTGCTTTCTCTGTCAGCCTGGGCTGTACTGCCAGTGGCATGTTGTATCTATGGGTCATGTTAGATGGTCCTGTAGACACTATGTAGCCTATAATCAGAAGATCAGTAGCTAAATGTAAGAAAAACAATCATGAAAACAGAAATGAAGAACTTTTTTGATCAAATCCTTTGCCATACCGACCGTACACCCTTCCCTTGCTACCAACATCCCTGTTTCTGTTTGAAGTTAAAAATTACATAAGGCTATCTATTCGTCATCAGCATTTCGAAATTTAAGTCTGGCACCATATGGAAATGTAATGATCTGCCTTTTTAAAAATTAGTGTTATTATGAAGAGAGCCGATATTAAGGACAGCCTCTGTTAGGGATTTCTCATATCCTCTCAATAAAAGAGGTTGAGGACACAGTGACCTCCTTTCCCTCAATACCTGGAAGGCATAAAAAGAGCAAAGCACTCCTCTGTGAACACAGCAGGTGCAAAACTTTGGAGTAGATGGTTGTCTTTCATATTCTCAGGGTGAAAATTCTTGTTTTAATTTTTTTTTTTTTTTGCAGTGCACTGCTCATCAGTACCAATATGGTTCATACTGGCACACCTTTGTAAGCCTCAAGCCCTTGTGGTAACCTTTTTTGTTTTCAGCAGGAGCAAGAAAATACACCTTCTTTGCAATGCTGAAAAAACGTGGGAAAAAAATAGCTGAAGTTTTCATCCAGGATAGTGACCCCTAGGATACTGATGAGGTACTATGTCTGTAACAGGGCTTGCTACCAAGCCTGTAAGAGGCAAAGTGATGCTCCCAACATCCATTACATGTTCCACCTTTGAAGATGAGTTCATGTGGCAGTTGGAACCAAGAGCTTTAGGCCACCTTCCTGAGATGAGCATTCAAGGGCACAGCGGAGAAAGAAGGATCAGTGTGACACCTTTCCCAAAAGGCACACATACAGAAGGTGAATTTTGGAGGGCTAGCTCAAATCAAATGGCACTCCGCATTTCGCATTCCTCTTGGCAATCATGATCTCCTGCCGCTACATGAGAGATTCTATGATTCCCTTTGAAGCGATCCTACCCTGGGCCCCAAAAGCATCTACCTCCACGTTCCCTCCTCACTGCCATTACCCCGTGTCATACTTGTGGGCAGCAGCAAGTGAAGTGGTGCTCGGCACACCTCAAGCCCGGGCTCCCCGGTTAGGGAAGAATGCTGGCTGCTGTGCCGGCTGAAAGGCTTGGGAAAGTGCAGCCCTGCTGTTTCATGTCAACATTCCTCCCCCTCTGCCTTTCCCAAGGTCTCCGGCAGAAAATCCTTTTTTGTTCTTATCAGTTCAAACAAGAACAATGAATTCCTCAAGCCCGCAAGAATGTGACAAGGTGCCAACAAAGCCAACCAGGAAGGTGATGTATGGTCTATAGGCAGCTCAAATAAATCACTTCACAAACCAGTGCTGCAAGAAGGGAATTCAAATAGCTTAGAGCCTCTATTTCTAGTTCTCCCATTCAGATTTTCACCTGCCAAGTATCCCAAATAAAAGCAGTATGTGCGATGCTAAAATGCTGCATGTCCTTTGCTTTTGTTACCAGGAATAACTATGCAGTGTCTAATTAAATTGATATTACAGTGGTGTGTCTGCACAGCCTTGGTGAAGGCAGAGTTGCAGTTTCCATTATAAACGCCTATATTCGAGAGTTTACAACTGGCTGTAAAACTGGCTCACTGAGCAGAACTTGGCACGCACAGCTGTCAGCCAGGGAGTAAATGATTTTTACCATATTTCAAAAATAATTGGTTTGGCTCTTTTAAAATCATGCTAATGTGGTTTTTTTTTAAAAAAAATGAGGTTACCACGTCTGGATGCTTTTCAGTATATGTCTTCCATTTCTACAAAGAATCACCGATCTCCTAGTCAGAATGGGAAAATAAAAGGAATAATGACCAACATATTCAATCATAAAAAGGCAGCTTAGTGGGTACATAATATTCTGCATGTGCAAGGATTCAGATGTCTCAGTCTTTGCTTGGACAATATGCCTTTTAGACAGAATTCACACAATGCTTGACATTGAAGAGATCAGAAGAATTGTTTCATGCTAAATTATACTCACGGTGGTGAAAATTCACAGTCCAGTCCAGACTGAATGGCAAGCGGGTGTCTAAGATGCTCAGCCCACACGTGGCTCTTTACCAGGCAGTGACTGAAATGAAGCAGATCTCGCCTTGCTAAATTAGGGGTTCCTAACTCCTAAAAAAATTTGCTTTTGCCCGTGCATCCCCACCTGTGCAGCAGCAGAACCCAGCCCTTTGCACGCAGGAGGGGCTGGGCTGTGCAGGCTCTGTAAGAGCCTGTATGCTCTTACTGGTAGGAATAGCACAGATCCAGCCTTAGGGAGCAAACTTTCTGGAACAACAACCCTGTGACTCACCATCAAACTTTCTCATGTATTACCAACATTGCCACACCGACCCAGCCGTTTGAAAAATACTGGTGTTTCATAGAACGGTTCAGGTTGGAAGGGACCTCGAAGATCATCGAGTTCCAACCCCCCTGCCACGGGGGGTTGTTCCCACTACAGCAGGTTGCTCAAAGCCCTATCTGGTCTGGCCTTGAACACTTCCAGGGATGGGGTGTCCACAGCTTCCCTGGGCAACCTGTTCTAGTGTCCCACCACCCTCACAGTTAAGAATTTCTTCCTAATATCTAATCTTAATCTACCATCTTCCAGTCTAAAACCATTACCCCTCGTCCTATTGCTCCACTCCCCGATAAAGAGTCCCTCCCCATCTCTCCTGTAGGCCCCCTGCAGGTACTGGAAGGCTGCTAATAAGGTCGTCTCAGAGCCTTCTCTTCTCCAGGTTGAACAACTCCATCTCTCTCAGCCTGTCTTCATAGGAGAGGTGCTTTAGCCCTCTAAGCACCTTCATGGCCCTCCTCTAGACCCGTTCCAACATGGTCCACACTGTGGAATCCTTTTATTGGTCAGAGACCTGCATGGACTTCACTGGGTCAGCTCTGTGTGGAGTAAGCACTGAAAAGCTGCAGAGGGGGAATTCTCCAACTAGAACCAAGGCTCCCAAGGGCCACAATCCCATACTGCTGTTCTCACCCAAGGCAGGGGTCTGTAGGAAATACAAGCTTACAGCTTGCCAGTGTGGATCTGTCACACTTCCCCAACCCCTGTCCCTTAGCACTAACCTGTATTAGTATGAAAAACCTTGTTGACACTACAGCTGGGGTGTCCAGTGCTCCACCTGCAGCTCCTCAACGTAACCCTGACATAGTACTTCACTAGCACAGAGAACTTCTTCACCACAGATGGGTTTTTCCTACTTTACATCACCTTGACTCAGCTCAGGAGACACACTACTCAGCAGACACTCCAGCATTGCTCCTGCTCCATCATCTACCTCATCTACATCCAGCCCCACCAGCATATATACGACTGGGACAACAATTGCAAACAGGTACACTAAATCTGTGCATCCCTGTCTTGCCTATGTATTCTCAGAAAGGAAAGCACTGCTGTATCTCCTGCCTGTGGCAACCAGGCTTTGCATGATTTACCAGGTCTAAGTTGGCCATGTTTGCCATCTAAGTGGATAAGAAACAGAGTAAAGAGGAAGAAATAACACACCTGACTGGAGCTTGGTACTTTTCAGATCAACTTTTACTGCTTGTATTAATAACTGATGACACACCAGTAAATGTGCTGCAGAGTACTGAAAAAAACTATGGTATCTCTGTAATGAGAAATCTTACAATGGCCCTGGATTACTACATTTTTCCTAATGGATGGGGAGAGACAGAGTTGATGTTGCATGAGGCTCCAGCCTACTGATCACCTCTTAAAATGACTTCAGTTGCAGCAGGGCTTGGTCCTTAATGGACACATTTGCACATCTTTGAAGAAGCAGGGTTTTTTAACTATGCACACAAGTGTTTAAAAAAAAAAAAAAAGTCCCTCTCCTAAATACATATTTTATACAACATACTAAAGCACTTAAGTAAGTAACTCATATGCGGGGTTGAAAAGGCTTATTTGAACCTGCTGCAGTCTGCAGTACAGCCTGCTGAGCATGTCAGGAAAAAGTCCTCCTGAGGGGACTCCTACATAAGTTATTCCAGAAGAATGGGAAAGGTTCCATTCTGATATTCACCTTGCCACTTGTGGTCACCAGAGGCGTACTTGTGGACATGGATCTAGGCCTGGAAATACTCATGGATATGAGTATCCCCGGTTTTTACCAGTTAAAATCATCATTCCAGAAGTGCAGCATTCCTGATGGGTGAGGTGTGGCAACAACAGAGGTGAGATGTGGCACGGAGCCATTATCATTCCCTGAGACATCATGATCAGGCTGAGCTCTGTGCCACTTTGGTGGGACTGGGGAAAAAGCAGGGAACGGGAGAAAGAGAGGACAGCTGGGCTATGGGGCCAGCAGGGTGGGCTATGGAAGCAACAGTCCAGACTGGAAATGGATGCAATGATGAAAAGGATAAAGGCTGGTAGAAGAACACTTGGGAGCTACCACCTTGAAAGACTGGCATACTAAGTTCCATGATGTGATACTTGGTGAGTTTCTTAAAGTCTCTGATGCTGGAGCCAAACACACATATACAATTATTAAAACCTATCACCATTAAATTATTTTTAAAGGAAAAGCTTAAAATGTTCAAGGCAAATATAAAAGCAGCTTCTTTTTTTCTTATGATTCTCAGCTAATCTCATGAAGCCTGGTGTTATATGTTCTCTGTTAGAAAAATTTTTGTACAGCTACAGAAATTACACATAGAAGGCATCAAGGCACCTTCCGAAATCACATATATAGTTTTTATTAAAAAGAGCTCTTGATGTTTTAAGAGAAATGACAACTAAGGGGCAAAGAAGAGGAACATCAAGGAACAGAAACTATTTATACATTATCACTATACATTTCTGTTTTACATTACTTATAAAATGTTGATTGTCTCTATCTGCTCTACAGCCTACTGTCCCAGCTAAATAGAAATTAAAGAATATAAAGCACTTTAAAGTAAAATATACATTCTTAATGTAGTCTTAATTCACTTTTGCCTTTTAATTGCAATTCAGACCTCACTAAATTATTCATCTACACCACCACCATAAAGATAAAAAAGCCTAAACCCCCTCAACATCAGCTCCAATCTTCTATTAAACCATTTTTTATATCAAGCTTGAAGAACACCAAGGGAATTTTTAGCTAACAGAGACACTATGTTAATCTATTTACAAGCAGAAATGCTCTTAAGCATCTTCTTATTCTCATCTTATAAAACAAACAAGTGAACACGCAGTTTGTCACAGTTTTCCTAACTCAAGAAAGGCCCCAAATGACATAAAAGTAGATGTCACAGGCTAGGGCTGAATTGTACTAAATAGTTCTCAGGATGGGAAGCTATCTCCTGTGCCTAACACAGGTATATTCTGCTGCACCATCTTACTCAAATAAATACATATTTGCATAGCAAATGAATAGACACTTTTTATATAAACAAAAGATGCAGTATGGTTAATTACCAATGTCCACCTCTGAAACTGTGTCAAAAAAGAGTCAACTGACTGCCTAGCAAAACTACAGCTCAAAAGCAATATTTAACAAAATCCTGTATGCAGTTTATCATGTATTAATTTTGTGATGTCTGTTAAAGGAGAAACTCATTTTCCATGTGACCTAAATAGGCACTTTCATCTGGAGGGAAAGAGGGATAAATGACCTAACCCTGCTTGTTGCCAATTTGAATTCACTGTGCTCGCAGAAGGACCTCACTGACAACCCGACAGGACTTGACACCTGGAGCTCAGAGACCTCACAGAGTTTCCAAACAGCTGAAACAGAGCTGCAAAGGTCTCTTATAATGAAAACGAGGGACTGGCAATATGGTATGCTCGATCCTTTGCTGTTAACTACAGTAATGCCTTGCTTAGTTAGTTACTAGTATCATATTTTTAGTAAAATCTCTGTGTCACTATTGAGATCTCAAACACTGTCTTTTCTCAATTACCTCTCTCCTAAAAACATGAGAACAGACATTCCAGTCAGACTATTGAGGCCTATCTTTTCTGAAATGGTTGGCAGTGAGGAACACTTCGGGAACCGAGTATGTGTAAGACAAGCACATAGTGATAATTCCCATAATGCTGCCTCAGTTTTCAATGATTTATGGCTCTGGGACTTCCTGAACCTCAGCTCTGGTATTGAATAGCCCAAGATAAAAATCATATTCTTTGAATCTGTACAATTAATCTTTGAATTCACATAGAAACTTTCAGTTTCTGCAACATCCCATAGTAAGAGGTTCCAATATGCCCTGCGGGAGAAAGCATCTTCTTTCTTTCAGACCTACCAGCTACTACTTTCATTAGTTGACTCCCAGTTCTGTTATCTGAATCACAGTGATTCAGATATGTGTGTGCCATGACTGATTTTTGAGACCCCCAAAACACATCCTACCTACAGTCATCTTCCCTCTTGGCCAAAGAGCCCTGCTCTCTTTGATTTGTCAGCTGAAATTCATTCTACACTTTTAATTATCCATTTTGCTCTCCTGTGTGTCCTTTCCATTTCTACTCTCTTACACCCTCCATGCTCTCATTTCTGGCCAGCAGAAGAGAACCTCCAGGATGGCGGAGGAATGCTCAGCAGATTCTGGAGGAGACCTGGAGTTTACTTTGGCTGTGTCTACAGTGAATGCTGCGGTGTGCCAATTGTCCAGATCAGAGATGTGGCTTGAGCATTCCATGGCTCCCTATTGGCCTGTAGGTTCTGGTTTCCTTTGCACAGAGAAAAGTGTGTGTGTTTTGGGAGAGAAAAAAGCTGGAGGCTGGTCCACCCCTGGGTCTTGCCTGGATATGGATTTGGAACATGGCTGGGGCACGTATCTGG
Organism: Scolopax mira; assembly: GCA_004320125.1. Classification (NCBI taxonomy): domain Eukaryota; kingdom Metazoa; phylum Chordata; class Aves; order Charadriiformes; family Scolopacidae; genus Scolopax; species Scolopax mira. Next base: position 20,805 of record BJBW01007196.1, read on the forward strand.
AGTTAGGAGCTCACAAACACTCTCAAGTCTAGTAATTTAGTTAGTCCATTAACAAGGGGTGATGGTTTTAAACTGAAAGAGGGAAGATTTAGTTTAGGTATTAGAAGAAAGTCTTTACTGTGAGGGTGGTGAGACACTGGAACAGGTTGCCCAGAGAAGCTGGAGGCCCCATCCCTGGAAGTGTTCAAGGCCAGGCTGGATGGGGCTTTGAGCAATGTAGTCTAGTGTGTCAGGGAGGTGTCCCTGCCCATGGCAGGGGAGTTGTAACTAGATGATCTTTAAGGTCCCTTCCAACTCAAACCATTCTATGATTCTGTAATTTATATGCAGCCTTTTATTCCCATAAAGCTGCTGATGACTGGCCTAGCTGCTTGAGTAAGTAACAACTCCTGTTGCTCTGAGGGTCAAGCAGCACATGCGAAGTTACCCTGAGTTTATCCTTTACAACTCAATGTAGAGTGGTGATGCTTTTCTGATGACAGCATGAACTCAAGTGTCCTAAAAATCCTGCATGCCCTTTCAGCACACAGCTCTAGGAAGAAGCCTGTTGCTATCTCAGCTTCCCAGTGTCAGTCACATAGCTTTGCCCCAAAGATAGGGCACAACATATAGGGCAGTGGCTTGAAATCGGGTGTCAGCTCATTCCTTTTGTCCCTTTCTTCTTCTGTCTTGTTGACTGCAAGCCTTTCCTGTGACTCTACAGAACACAGCACATTTTGGGAACAGTGGCATCACTGCTCACCAGGTCTCTGTCCTCCCCCGCAAAATATTGGCTCAGCTGCAATTTTTCCTCAGGACCTCTGGCTTTCCCAAAGGTTCATGCTGCAGAATGCAGATGAGATAAGGTAAAAGCGGGGACAGTTGTGCAGGTTTTACCTTGTTCTCTTTATAGATCTACAGAGATTAACCAGAAACAAAAATATAGCCTGTGGCTGTTTCACTGAGTTACCAGTGTTTCCAAGACTTGTGTGAAGCATGCAAAGTACGTGTTCTCCAGGACTTATTTTTGTTTACGGTTTGTTTTCTTTTCAAACTAAGCTTCTTAAGTTCCCATTAAGGAATCATGCACTGCATATGCAGACCCAGCTAAATTAGTTTTGCAGCAACCTGCTCTTGCCCTGCTCTGAATTGCTCCTGATGACATTCCAGTCATTTTGGGAAACCCAGGATCTGTCAAATGGTAACATGGTCTTCGGAGAGAGAAGCTCAAAGAATCTGTTTTCTCTTCTGATGCCTTCAGTAACTGGACCCAAAGTAATAGTGGAATTTCTTGGTGAAAACAGAAAACTGATCATCACAGAGTTTCTGCATAGAGCCCTAGATAGATTTATACACTCAGTATAGATTTTTATGTCAGTAAAGAACTGACAAAAAGCTCACAGAAACAACTGCAGTTTCTCTGTCTTTCACAAAATTGTCATTGTTGGAAAGGACCTATGAGATCACCAACCCAAACTATACACACACAAAAACTCCCTACAATCTTGGCCACTAGAGCATGCCCTGAAGTACACATCTACGTGTTTCTTAAATACCTCCAGGGATGGTGACTCCACCACCTCCCTGGGCAGGCTGTTCCAGTGCCTGACCACTCTTTCAGCAAAGTAATTCTTCCTTATATCTAATCTAAACCTCCCCTGCCGCAACTTCAGACCATTTCCTCTGGTCCTGTCATTATTCCCTTGGGAGAAGAGGCCTACCCCCGCCTCTCTAGTTTCCTTTCAGGTAGTTGTAGAGGGCAATGAGGTCTCCCCTCAGCCTCCTCTTCTCCAAACTAAACATGCCCAGTTCCCTCAGCCTCTCCTCATAAATTATAATCTTGATCTGTGTCATGTAAAAAGTTGGAGTCACATTTCCAGTCCAGGGATCCCAGATACTTTACATCCATCAACAAACGTATTTCTTGTTGTATAATATGTTGGAACTACTATTTCAGTTGAACTTCCTTATTATTGAAATATTAACTATAATATAGAAGCATACTTAACTTGAATTTAAAGACCTTAAGAGCACTTGCAGTGATTCAGAATGAAATCTATTTCTAGAGTAGTGCCAGCTCAGACAGTGGCTAATAACAGATGCTGAGAAAAAATACATGTGGCAAATATGGAATGACACTTCCTGCATTTTTTAAATGGGAGATGGCATTAAGTCCACCAAGTTTAAAAATACGTTCTGTATAAGAGCTGTAAAAATCCTTCTTCTGTATCTTACTTTTTCCTATGAATTTGTCTAACAGTTTTGTAAACCAATTTACCCATCTGACGTGAAGAGCATCTCTGCTGATGAGCTCAACAATTTAACTGTGTTGTGTGAAAAAAATACTTTCTTTTGTTTGTTTTTGCCCTAATAATTTCTGCTGCTCTTCCAGTTATTACATTTTGAGAAGCAATAAATAACAATTTTCCATTCATGTCCTATGCAGAATTCATTAAATTTACAGGTCTCTGTCATATTTCTTCTTCAGTTCTCTCTTACTTTAGTTGAGAAGACTGGGTTTATTTATCTCCTCATGCAGGGAAAAAATTCTGTACCTCTGAACAATCTAATATTCATTTGTGCTTCTACAGGATCGTTATTATTTGTAGTGTTCAAATCCAATCGAAATCCAAACACGCCACTGAGTTATGCCAGAATTATGTCTTACATTTGGTTCTCTATTCCTTTCTTTTATTAATATCTTATTCCTTCTTCTGACCACCACTGTCACAGAAACCTGCATTTTGCAAGAACTACCCATCATGGCTCCAAGCTTCCTTTCCTGCTTGGAAATACCTAACTCAGAGCTCACCTTTGCAAAGGGAGAGCTGCTTCTCATTACCTTGATCACAGCAACACAAAATGTTGTCTGCCATTGCATTCCCATTGCTGAGCCATTCAGTATCGTGAGTTCCTTCTTCAACTGCTCACAGTCCATTTCAGTATTAACTACCCAATCCATTTTTTATCATCAGCAAACAATAACTTCACACAACTATAGTTTCAAATCATGCATTTTGAGCAGCATAGGTCCCAGCACAATTCCTGCTGGAAGTATACTGATATCTCCCCTCCATTGTCAAAGCAGCTGAGAACACAGCCTTTTCTTTCATTCCCTGACCACTTAATTCCTTTAAAGCACTCAATGAATAACACTTAAAAAATCTATTTTGGAAAACCAGACACATCACATTGATTGAACCAATCCTAGCCACACACTTACCAGTTTTCTTTCAGAGAATTCTAAGAGCTTTGTGATACACAATTCTCACAAATTTCTCAAAAAGTGTATTGCTTTTCTTACTTTTTTTGAACTTATTTTTTCTATCCATATTATACTGAGTAATTTACCCAAGTCTCTACAATTTTATTTGTTTTCATTGCTTAATCTATTTGCCTGGTGTGGTGATCAGACCTACTAGCCTGTAGTTCCAGCTCCCTCAGTATCAGAATGGCTGCCACCACCTCCTCTGGTGTGGAGCCACCTACTCTATGCCCTACAGCTAGGGCTTCCCTGTAGGAAGTTTAGAAATTTCATATGTCAAGTTTGATCAGACTTCTTCAGAGAACGGTATTTGGACCTGACGATTTGCCACTACTAATTTACTGATCTGTTCGAAAACTCCTTCACTTGCATTTTAACATCAGACAGCTCCCCAAAACATCCCTTTAAATAAAGGTTCCAGTGTGGAAATCTTCTTAAATTCTTCTAAGGTGCCTAGAAGTTGTATCTCTATTTCTGTCACCTTGCCTTACTCTCCTTTACTTATTCCAAGATTCGTTGCCTCTACAGACTCTTCAATGACCTCCTGTTTTCAGCATGTTTGAAAGTGCTTTTATGAGTACTTCCAAGCCTTTAACAGGCTGTTCCTCAGCACCTTTTTAGGCCTGCTTCATCAATGCTCCCCGTTTAACACGTTTCACATTTAACATAAACATATCTTCTTTTCTCCTTCATTTGGACATGACTTTTACTTCTTGAAGACTATTTAAAATTGTCCTCTCTACTCATCTTGAAAATGGCAGCCTTTTCATAATCCTTCTAAAGTACTTTTGATAGCTGGTATATACATACTTTGAACACTTAAGACCTCTGTAAGCAGTATTCCTCCCGAGTGAAAGTCGCTTCGCCCTTTTGATTCTTCCTTTTAATTCCCTTTTAACCTCAGTGTTAAATTGTTCTTCCTTATGAGCTCAACTATGACTATGGAGAACTTAGAGTGAAGTAGAAGGACAAGGATGATTCAGTAGGAAATACTTGCCCAGTATGACTACGACTGTATGGATTTTATATATGCTATTTTTATGCAGGATAATTTGAGGTTCCTTTTCCCAAGGACTAATAAAACACTCTGCTCTGGAATTATGCATTCATGAACAGACCAAATGATGAGTATTGCTGGACTTTAAACACCAGTTGATCAGCTTACATCAAATGAGTCTGTGGCACCAGTTTCAGCTCCTCATGAATATTATTCCTTGGTTCAATTATATGTTTATGAGGACTTCAGAGAAAAGACTTTGGAGCCTGCATTTAAATCTACCCTTCTACAGCTTTAGGCAAACTGGTGGAGCAGTGTGGGCCAACCAGCAATTCTTCTGGCGATGATCAAATTTTTATTTGCATGCAGAATACTATTTCCGAGGCCATTTATCCAGCACCTTTAAATAATACCTTTAGTTTCATTAAGATATTTATATTTTACACATGTATTGCTTTTGTCAATACTGTTAATCACCGCTTTAGGTCATTGTTTTTCCAGGTTAATCAAATATTTGTATCATCATTCACCTAACAAAATCTGTGGCAACAACCTCCTAATTCTGTGAGAAAACTAATTTAGAGGCGCTGGGCTTTTTTGCTGTTATTGAAAGGGCCTGACCTCATTAATTCTTTGGTCAGAATTTTGCTTCCAGAAATACCTGTGAGGATTATTTCGCATGTTCATTTTCTAGTTCTTAGATGTCTAATTGCCTAATTTGTAGATGTGATCAGGTAGTTAGTGTTCTAAGTACCATAAATGGCAACCACAATTATTTCCTGAAGCAAATTTTCAGGAGAAAAAAAGGAAGGCTATTTCTCAAAAACAGATTAGAAATGTGGTTTTAATTGTAGATAAAAGCATCCCCAGCAGCACTAAAATACAGCTAGAGGTGTCATGCCCAAAGTGGCAAAGGCTAGGTTTGGAATTGTTAGATATTGGCTACGTTCAGTGAAGCTGTAAATGTTACATAGTGACAAGTACTTTATGTTTTTGCCTTTTCAAACATTTTCTTAATTATTATGGACTGATTGTCAAACCTAAAAAACAGTAGAGCAAATGACCTAAGATCTGTTTGCCTATTTGTACTTCACTGCACGCTATCTCTTGCCTGTATACTTGTGTAATAGAAGTGAAGCCTCCCCTCCTTCTAACTACATAAGGGATGAAGACAATGAGTTTGGGACAAATGCTACTCTGAGTTATTCCCTTTCAACTTCTGACAATTTCAACATCATAGACTCTGGTCTGACATCCTCAGATGTTTCTCTTCTGCAGATTAACAGAATAAAAGGCTAATAGCATGCAAGATAGACATATAGTCATATATGTCAGATATATAGACATATATAGTCAAATATAGTCATCTGTTTACAGGACATTTGGACTGTACGCAGGATAATGCCTTGCACTGACATCAAAGTTCCTTAAAAACATGAGGTTTGGATATGGGAGCTCCCCAGTGACCCTGCTGGCAGCACCTGCTACAACCCTGGTAGACCTCAGTGTTGCTGCTCTTCATTTTTATGATTGTTTATTCCAACTTATAAAAAATATTTTTAAATAGTGAATGCAGCATGCTGGAATCCTCAATTCGTATAAAATTTAATAATTTGGTAGAGGTATTTAAGCTTGCTGCAGCTAAGAAATCTTGTGCAAACCCTCCTCTAATTCCACTCACAACCTGGTTTCTGCCTCTTTAGCTTAGTAACACAGACCCCCAGATTCTCCAAAAACATTAAGACTGTGTATGGAAAACCTTTCCATGGGACTAAAAATCCACAAGAGATAAAAAGCATTTTTCCTGCTTTTGCCTTGGATAATAACGAAGGAAAATTATAAAATCAATACTCTTGAGTACAGAGATTAAGCCTTCTTTAAGTCCCACTTCTTTAACTGAAAGTGGAACGCTGGAACTGGGAAACCGAAAATCTGACTCAATGTAAAGCACTTAATTGTCATTAGATGTAAAGAAAGGTATCTCTACTATACTTCCCGTCCTGAAACTTTAAACTGAACGTATGGCACAAGTGGGTAGAGAGCCTGGATATGAAAATAGAGATACAGTTCTCTTTCCAGAAAGACTATGAAGAGTAACTAACTGATCAAATGAAGTTGGAAACTCACAGCACACCAGATATGGTCAAGGAATGTCAGAGTTTTAGCAACTGCTGATTAGTTACAGAGACCTAAAGTTGCTCACAATTGTTGGTTATGTGGTACCCATTAGGGTTAAACCAGTTACAAAGAACCAGCCCATCTCTACTAAAAGGAAAGGAAACCAAAAGAAACTGGAAAACAGTATCTGGACTGTTAGTGCTAGCTGCCTGTCTCCTGGTATTATTAAGGAAGAGAAGAATGTTGTAGTGTTGAGTACCTAAGATAGGAATGCCATCTAAACGCTCCTTGAGTGAATATTAGTGTGCAGAGTTTGCTGGGTGATGATGCTTGAACCAGTGCTGTGTTATTTCCTTTTCCCCTTAACCAGGGACACTAATAGCAGAAATATTCTGTCTCATTGCTCTTATATAGAGTTCTCCTCCTACACCAACGTTTTAGTCAGAGGGCAGGTCTCATGACTATTTCCTCTGCTTTAGAAACACTTGCCAAATTGTAATGGCAAAAGTTGTGCATTTGCCTTTCGGGCTGAGTGCTCTGGAGGCTCTGGAAACAAGCCAACATAGAATGGGACAGTTCTGCTGAACACATTGAGCTCCCCATCAGCCTGTGAGCATTGTCCTCGGGACTGTCAGTACCACTTCCCAAATGAGTAACGTCTTAATCAACAGATAACTTCACTGACTCTCCATTTAAATATGCAAGTATAAACTCAGAATTCTGTGAGTTTATTGTACTCATAAACTCTGAGGTTTCCTTTGGAGTTTTGTCCTCTTTTATTGCACTCGAATTCTTATTTTTTCTGTCCTTTTGAGCTGCCTTTCCTCATTCTGCTCCTTTAATGTCACAGAACCACAAAAGTGTGGGCTATGAAAGACGACTCACCTCATCTAGTCCACTGATTGCAGGAAAGCCCACCAACTTTCTAATACATTTTTTAATAACGCAATGTAATCTCTTACTTTTTCTTACCCTCTCTGGCTTCGCTCCACTTTTCCTTTCTTTCATGTTGTACAGTAGATTACAGCCTATCTTTCTTTCCATTTGTTCTTAGTGTCTGTTTCCTCTTTCCTTTCCTTTTCAACCACCCTTGCTTTTTTCTCTTTTTCTTTCTGTGATGCCTCTTCTACACTAGCCCTCTTTCTCACACTAAATCTCTGCCACTCAGTCCTATTTTACCACCCCATCTTTACAGGAGAGGGATAGGTCTCCTAAGTAAAGACACAGGGGAAAGAGTCGTTGTGTCTCTGCAATCCCAAGCGTGACACGGATTGCTTTACTTTTATACATTATCCTCAGGTTCTTGACTGCCTGAAGAGTACAAATCCTTCTTTACCAGCCCTTACAGCCTGTCATGCTCTGAAAGAGAGAAAGAGCATGTTCTTGTGTTCTTGTTTGCCCCTTTTTGTGCATGCTCAGTCCCACTGGGCTTTTCTGACTTGTCCACAATCAGTCAGATGCTCTGTCTTACTCTACCTTTATTCTCAAACAGATTTTTTCCTAACTTCTGAGAAGTAACACAGGGTCTAAGAAAAAGCAGAACAATGAATCTAGGTGTTAGGAAAAGCTCTTAAAAATAAGAAGGTAAGGCAGACAGGAAAAGTACTCATGAACAGGAGGCTTTATCAGGAAAGAGCAGTGTGTCTCACTGATGAACTAGCTGAGGCAGATTCACTGCCAAGAAGAAAGTGACTCCATGGATCAAAAGAAAGCAAAAGCATCAGAAATGACATCACAGACTTCTCACTTGACTTTGCTCTTTCCCTGCAAACCTACAAATAAATTGAGGCAGGGAAATATGGGTGGACATTTACCATTTTGCCCAGGACTCTATAAGCCAGGACATCTTAAGACACCTTTCTTTCACAGAGCATACACCTCTAGGAGTGAATGAGAGTATCGTACTGCTGTCAGGGTTGGCCCTTTGGGACAATAGGAACCTGAGAAAGAGTAAGGGCAATCAGCGGCTGCAGGGGCCATCTGGCTTCACAGATATGAAAAGTCACAGCTGTAGCAGTGGGAGAGACTCAGGCAGATCTTGAGAAACACTACTGTAGAAACCTTCCTGGACTAAGAAGGCATGGGAGTGACTGCACTGGAGCATCAACACCGCAACCTGGTATGCTTCTAGGTGAGCATCTGAGATGAGTGGGATGGATTCCACCAGAGCAGCAAAAGGCAGTGAGGAAATCAAGCAGCTTAACTTGCTGTGATCTCTGCTGACCATAACTCAGCTAGTGGTGCCTCAGCAGACACATCTGAGCTTAACTCCAGCTTCATTTCAATTCGGTAGTTCTCCTTCAAGTGTCTTAGAGCAATGGGGTTTCCAGTGTTACCCTGAGGAATCGGCTCCCTGGCCTAACACATTTCAGTTTTTTGGAAATACTCCTGATATAGTCAATGTAAATTTTCCTTTGCTCAGTTTTTTCTATGATATCCACTTCACTTTTTAGTCTTTATTGGGTCCTTGTTCACCTTTATATTAAATGTGCCAAAAGTGCTGAACCTCTGATAACAGTTTTTATAAAACAAAGCTATAAACATTTCAGATACTGTTCTGCATATTGACTTTCAAGCTCCTGATGGAAAAAACACTTGAATTACAAAAATCTTTGAATTATGAATTTCATTACTGCTAAGAAAAAAAATCAATAGCAGCAAAATGGGGGGGGGGGGAACCCAAATCCTAGTATACTTACTAAATCATTGTATCTTTGCTACTGCATTATACACAATACTTCAAAAAGAACACGTTTCTATTAATTCCTACCTCTTTTAGAAAAATAGCTAAAGAAACAAATTAAACTCTATATCCACATCAATTTCTACTATAATCAATCATTAATAACTTTTCTATGAAACTGAATTTTCAGCCCGTGTCATTTAACAAGTGCAAAATTCCTTCCTAGGGAAAAAAGGTAGCAAAAATTACTGAAAAAAGGCACTGAAAACCAGCTACACTGGGACTTTCCCGCATTCATTTCATGACTCTTTGCTACTAAAGCATCTATTACTGTTGCTATTATCTGATATTAAATACATAAAAAGAAAAATTTTTAAAGCCCCAAAATGCAGTCACTGCTATATGAAGAAGGTGAATCTCAGCAGGGTAAGAGAACTCAGCAACACTTCTCCTCTCTGACCTACAAAAGCCACTTACAAATAGACAAGAGAAAAATTTGGAAGTCTGAGGGAAAGGAAATGGTTTTCATGTGAAAGAGCTTGTCATCTTTTAAAGCAAAAACATTTTGCAAACCAACCTAAGAGACAAATATATTAAAACCAAAGTTTCAGACTTTAACTGAACAAACAGCTTTTATTGTTCAGTTTTGCTAACTGCATTCTAGTCCTAAAGAGCTATTTTGGTAGCAATAGCAAACTGACAATTTTACATCAGCACCTCATTACTATTCACAAATCTCCACTGACCACCACAGAAGGCAATGTTAATAAAGGTCAAAATTACCACCTATCTGCATAATCTCCTGCAAGAACCACACTGTAAAGGATCAACCAGTCTAACTGTCCAATGTCTTTGTACAAATCTGATTAACCCACACTGAAGTCACAGAAAACACTTCCACAGATTTTAAATTCTTAATTTGAGCTTGAGAGATGAAGGTACAATAGGTTCTTTATCAAATATTTTAGTTTGATATTAAATTATTTCCATTCCTTTAAAGAGTACATTAGCTGACTTATTAAATCGACTAGTTACTCATTTAAAACTACTTCCTCAGTTTGTGGTACTAGGAAATGACTCTTTAACAAGTATTCTTGAAAGTGTATCATTGCTCATTTGCTTGGTAAAGTAAGTTGATGCCTTTTAAAGCAGCATATCAAGTTACAATTTTTAAAATCAAATCTGAGGCACCAATTAGTACTATAAGCGTACAAACAAATAAAAGACAGGATTGTTCAATTCTGATTATATACCTAACCTTAACTCTTCTCACTAACCCTGCCAAACATTTACCTTTCATATTTATTTTGTAAAGTGCTACATTATCACTATTCTCCTGAAAGAGATTAGTTGCTGCAAAACTTCCTTTTCCTAAGCACTTCAAGAAAAAACAGTGCACATGTCAGTGAACTTAATGGAAAAGTCACAGGGAGCTGAATGCCACATGTAGGACACGCCACATTAAATGCAGCCCCAGCTGCATACATGGAGAGTGAGACTGTTTGCCAAATCATTAAACATTGCTGTTGGCGTATTCCATACATTTTTTATATTCTGTATGTAGCACTCCATATTATTTATTCCATAATTTAAGGATTTGATCACATCACTTTCTATTTAGAAGTACAATACTTTTGTGAGTAAGGACATAGAAATAATTCTCCATAAATGCTGTTGGGTTGTGTATGACTTGAGAAGCAAGATGGATTCCTTTTTTTTCAGAGAAATATAAAATTGAGTAACTTTGCTACCACCAGGTACAAAGCAGCGATGCCTTCCTCACAACCTACGAGTTGAACTTGATCTATGGACAACTCAGCCTCTGGACCTGAGTATGTTCCTCACACTGCTAGGAATAAACAGGAGCTGCCGCAGTGATTCTAGATAAAAACTTCAGCCATCAGTTGAAAGGGAGTCAGAAAAGTTGGCCAGCTCTCTTCAAATGACAGCACAGTACTTATTTAGGATTCAAAGTCAAACTACTTGAGGATCAAGTAAAAATCACAAATAAAAAGAAAACAGAAACCAAATTATTTCACTAGGAATGTTAAAATTACATCCTCACTAATGTCTGTCAGAGCTCTAATGAAAGGTAACATTAAAAAAATATGAGTTTAGTATTAAGGGTCACTATAGGAAAGGTTGTCAGGAAAGGAACATCAGGAGGAGATAAATTTGATTGACCTAAGGTAAGCATTTGCATATTTTCCAAGCTTTGGGAAATAGCAAATGGTGGGGTTTTAGGGTGTTCGTGGGTTTTCTGCTTAATATAATCTAAAGTTTTTAATCTCTCGGGCTTACTAACATTAGGATTGAAAATATTTAACTGCAGTATTATTTTATTTTCTATACAATTTAGTATTTTCTATTTCTATACAATTTAATTTCCTCTACAATTTAGTATTTTCTGTTTCTATGTTATATTTCTATTTTCTATTTCTATTATTTACAATAGAAGTTTTTTTGCCTTGGAATTTCTTTGGTTTAAAAATATGTATGCATTTCTCTGTGTCTAAGTATATAGCTCGGTATATAGCTGTATATAGTATACAGCTCAAATACAGGCACTTCTAAAGACCACAGTAGACACATACTGGTCGACCTGTTCTTTCTCAGAAGGCATCCAATTCCCACACAGGTTCTTTCTTTCTCAGTTCTCATTCACCATCTCGTTCTCATCAAATGAAGTCTGACTAATCCTTACATGAGTCCCCACCACAGCCACTCACAGCCTCCTGAAGTTTCCTTCAAACAAATGAAGGCATTACTCAGGTGTTATGAAATGACCGCAGGTCCTTAAGTATTTTTGTAACTTAGATAAATATACTATAATATACTCATCGTCCACGGAGGTTTTACATATGTAACATCTGAAGAATATTTAACCAGACTAAAATGCCTTCCCACTAGCCTCTGGAGGTACTCTTCCCCAAGGCTAACGAAATAAACCACTCATTTAAGAAAGAGAAACATCTACATAGAAGCTGAAAAAAAAAAAATAAAATCAAACCTAAGCCGTGAGACTAATCTCAATTTTTTCACCTTTAAACCTGTTAAGTGAATGTGCTTGTCTCCAACCCTAGCTCCACACGCTGCCAGAAAGCCGGGTCTCTTTTTTAGTGGAGATGTTACAGTGCTCGAGGTGAAACAGAAGCTACTTACTTGGAGCCCACGACTGAAGCCCTCCTGAAGCCCTCCCAGCTGCGGGAAGCCCGGGCTGGCAGCAGGGCTGCGGCGGAGGTGTGGGTACGGAGGATTGCGGCCTACGCCGCTCATCACCGCCGCCTCCATGCAGACGTTTCCCACTGCTGCTCGTGTGTAACCATCCCAGGTGAGGTTACTGCCAAACGGAGACGGAAATAACCGCCCGCATCACGGCTAAAATATGGCCCCTGTCCGTAGGAAGGTGAATGACTCTGCAAGGACGGCAAGCGGGATTTCGGGGCGCTGCGGGTGTGTGCACGGACTGGGCATGTGAAAAGCATATATATGTTTGCACTTACCCACTGACAGCCATACATTTTCTCGGTACTCAACAAATGCATCCTCTTACTCCTTTCCAGTATCCAAACCCTCAGCAGACACTACCTGATGGAATCTGCACGTTTCCTCACAAAGACGAAGGATTTGCTCTTTTACCTACGAGGCCCAGGGAAAGCAGTGCCTACTAAGGTAAATAACTCTAAAAACACTATTCCTATGCATCAGGTTTACTTAGGTGAAAGAGAACTGGTGCCTACGGCAACCTGCAGCAGGCTGGAAGACTTGGCCCAGGGTGGAAAGAAAAGGAAAATGCAATAGGCGACAGAGGAATCAAACAAGAAGCTTACAATTATTCCTCTCATTTCTTCGTGGCGTGGCTTTATATTTGGACCACGTAGGCAGCTCAAGGAATGGCTGATCACCTCTCATCTCAATTCATTAGTCCATGAGGAAAAGTGGTTAATCACCTCAATTACACATCTACCCCAGTTAGGTAAATATTACCCAAAGGGCCTGAAAATAATCCACATCCCTGTCAAGACGTCAATACCACTGCAACAACCCTAAAAACTTCTTCTGACAAGTAAACTTACGCTTATACAACCTTAACTTTCAAGCAGAACTGGGGCCAGATTTGCTAAAAATGCCAAATGTTGAAAAGGGGAAAGGTATGGTGCTGACAAACAGTTTCATAGGTTACCTAAGAAATCTCATGAAAATTGTCTGCACAAAAGGCCCTGCTCCCCAGAAGGGCTCCTCTACCTCTTCTCCTCTCGGCTCATCAAAACAAGGAGAAAACCAGCCATTTCCTCAGGATGGATAAATTAGGAGTCAGCAACCCCTCCCTGCCAGTCCCACTGCCCAGGAAAAGCCCTATGCATTTGTTGTTCTTACTCCAATACCAGTTGTGAGAAACCTTTCTGCTGTCTTGAGAGCAGAATTCCTGTATGAAACCCAGTGCATATGACTCCATTAACAGGCCATGGCTGGGCACAGAGGATGTAATTATTAAATCTCCAGGAAGCAGAGGGTCCCTGTCCAAACTTTGAAATGCTAGGGAAAAAAAAAAAAAAGAAAAAAAAAAGAGACAAATCCTAGGGGAAATATTTCTGAGAAACTAAGAAATAGCGCCCGTGGGAAACTACAGAGGAAAGGAAATTTGGGAAGCATTTAGGGCTAGAACAACTGGCCCACACAGAAACTTCTCCTGTCGTTATCAGAAGAGGGAAATGAGAGTAAGACAAAAATGTCTGAAGTACAGAAACACAATTAAATAAGGCCTACCATAGCTCATCAACTTTATGGGCATATCCATAACTATGAACCTGATACAGGAAGGAACTGAAGAATGAATGTGAAGAGAAGAAAGCTGCACCAGGATATGCTGCCCATTTAACAAAGTCTCCATAAACTTGCTACCCCTTTCCAGGTGCTTTTTTGGTAAAGAAGCCCAGGGAAAGGGGAGGAGGAGAAGATCATTGGGAGATAAAGTGGTTGCGGGGTAGCAGTTACCAGCCCTGAGTGAACCAGGGCCATGAAATCTCCACAGAGCCACAAACCAAGGCCACAGCATGAGCACAGACAGATGTCCATCTCTGTTAGCAGCCAAGCCAGAAAGACACATAAGAAACATGTTCCCAGAGCTGTTGTGACTTGTAGGCTTTCCCAGCAACATGCTCTGGGAAGAAGAATAAGGACTACAGGGTTACAAACACAAGTGGATGGCCATCAGAAACAACTTGGTTGTTATGGACTGTTGTCTTGTTTACACTAACAACTCTAACACATGGGGGAATGAATTAAAAATCTGGATGCTTAGTGAGGACAGAAAGCAGACATTCCTGAACCTTGAGGTATGTCATGACTTCTTCAGGTGGGGTTTATGAGCCTGATGGCAACTGAGCAGAGGAAGTGAAAGAAAAGACATAAATCCAAAAGTCAAGCTGTAAATAGAAAACATCATCAAAAAGATTTGGGAACTTCTGGCATCAAAAGTAAGATTATTCCTGGCAGAATCCTTTCACCATGTCACTCCAACAGTGAATGAGATGAAGTTAATCAGAAACGTTTGCTGCTGACAATTGGAGAAAGCTTTTGCAAGAAACTCATAGCGGCTGTTGGCTACAAGTGGATCACACTCGCAACAAAGTCCTTGAGGAACCAATAGTGTCTTTTCCAATAATATTTACACCTTGGGGGCTTTGAAACAACATGCAAGTCAGGAGGCAACTTGTTTCTGACTAACACTGCAGCTTTAAATAGCAACTCTAGCATTTCTAATAAAGATGTGAAAAACTCATGTCTGATAGATTTGTGTAATTTTATTGCCTTCAAATAATGTTATAACCTCACAGGAAATCCTAACTGTTCAGCTTGAATCACCTCTGCAGTACTGTACATCATGAGTTTGGGGGTCTTGCTCCTCCCCTCTCATTCTTTATTAATAAGGTCATTTGCCTGAAAACTGTTTCTTAAGGGTTCGCCTGTTCATTCTGCACCTGAAGTCATAATCCTTTGTTTGCAACTTCACAATTGGTTGCTGTGGAAATTATTCTGATGTCACAAAAAAAAAAAAAAAAGGATCACTAAAACTGCAAGCAGGGAATAAACAGATTGAGCAGCTGAACTCTTAAAAAAGCAAAGAGGCTGTTTTCCTGCAACTATACACATCAATACATAAAAAAAAAAAAAGAAAGGAAACAAAAACTTTCCCTCAAACCTGATCTATGACATATGTTCACACAGTGCTGTCACAGACCAGGGATAGAAGAATCTCCTTCGTTGATTTTTCCTTCAGGAGCAATGTTCAGAAAAGTCTACTTTCTGAACTTATTGCATCTTGATAAGATACTTCTAGAACACAGGACCTTACATTCAAACTGCTGTAGGTCTTGTGCTTCTCTTCCCTTCTCAATGCAGCAAAAAATAAGTATTCTGAGGCTAATAAATAGATATTTTTTTTTCCCTTGGAAAACACTTAATTTGTCATAGTGATAAAAATAAGCTTCTCGATGGACTTTGGATCAAATTGATTCAAACTAACCCCTCATGGCTCCTACCTGCTGCACCGTCCATCAGAACAACTGCTACTCATGCTTCTTCGTCACATGAGGGATGCTCAGTCTTGCAAACCCTCTCACTTTGCCAGGGAACAGGGGTGCCGCAGGAGTCACAGCACAGGGACAAGGCAGGCCAGCTGTGGTGGCAGGGTAGGATCACAGCCTGAGGCTGAAGCATTTGCCTGACGGGGTCTGTCTCCGAGCGAGGACCTTTCCGAGGTTCCTCGCTCTTGACTTCTGTGGCCTCTCTTCCTCGTGCCTGGCAGCAGCCATCTGAAGCAGCTGGGTGGCAAATCTGGCAGTGGGTTGGAGCTGGCAGGTGAGGCCAGAGCAGAGAAGGGAGCCAACCGTGCCTTGATTGCATCGCCAACAGTTCCTGGACCTCCAAGCCTGCTTGCTGTCTAACTATGCCAATTCCCACTCCCCTGAAATATCAACTACCTTCCTCCCCCTTGCATAACAGACACAGATGCCTAGCCTGTCTCTGCATGGGAGAGGGATACCTGAACAGCAAGTGCAATAACAGAGGAACAAGAATACCATAAAGTATCTAATCATAAGGTCTGGTCATGTTACAGGCACAGATCCTTACCATCTATTTCTCCTACTTTTCTAAGCCAGGAGGAGCAAGCACAGGGCGCTTGGATAGATTTTTGGTCCTCCAGCTCTGCTCTTCTAGGTGACACAAAAGAAACACAGATGAAATTGCCTTTCACTTTGTTGAATGATTTCAGACAGAGCAGCAGATTCTTTGCACAACAGTTAAAAATCCATTTAATAATGGGGGAAAATCTCATCTGAGAAGCAAAAAGCACACGCACTGCTGGGATGCCATCTGGCTCCCACCAAAACTTTCCAGAACCGGAGCTCTCTGCCCTCCTCCCCCTCACTTGCTGCTGAGCATCATGGGCAGCTAAAATAAAACTGGGGCAACTCTCCCGTTCCTTCCAGGTTTGATCTGCCAGAAAAGAAAACCTGTAAGTAGTCAGGACTCAAATACCCATTGTTTCAGTAGTGTAAATCAGGAAGAACACCAGGAAAGCTGGTCACCTCCACAACAAATTACTCTATCCTTGGCTAAAGGAGCTGCCCTAGCACGTTCTGGCAATTCTCATATCCTTTTTCTCCTTCCCTCCCAGGTAAAACAGAGGAAAACAGAGACTGACAGCAAAGCTGACACATATGACAGGCCTTTGCTTGATGGGGAGGAACCAGCACACGGTTATTATTCTCCTTTTATGTACCAGAAGGGCTTTACGTGGACCAAGTTTAATATTTTACTAAATACTTCCATAAAACCTTATCCTTAAACCTAATGCATACCCAGTGGATCAACTAAGAATTTGTGCATAAACTGGGTCCTATTATCAACTAACTCACCTGGACAACATTCCCAGTCAATAAAAGATGTAAGACACAATGGGCTCAAGTACATTGACAGGTTTAGCACAAAAACAACAAAAATTTGGTTTGGAAGGTGTCTAGAGCTTATCAAGCAACTGGCAAAATGCCACAGACTCAGTAGACTTGGGCAAGTGGGGGAGAACTGAGTTCCGTTTATTTTTGAAATTTGGCTGCTGCACAAATGATATTCTCCATTCCTTGTATCTTCAAACACCTCCACTCCCTATGGCCTGACTGGACCTAATCTGTGCCTCCCAGCAGGCTTAGAATGGAGAATGCTCATGCAGATAAGGGTCAGCTACTTGCACACAGGTACGGCATGTAATTGTCTATCCCATCTTTCCACATGTCTTAAAAATAATTCTTTTTCAAGGTTTCAGCAAGCATAATGTATTGATGCTCTATTTATACAGTGGATCATTATCTGGAAGAAGTTACAAGCACTCTGCACATAGAGTTGCACATAGAGTAACTCTGTCGTAAAGAATTAAAAATTACAATAATATTTAACTTCAGAAAATAGGTGCTAAAATGCTCTTTAAGAGATAATAATATCAATTCTCATTGAATTGAATGCTTTAGCTACACAAGCAACAACCACAGATCTGAAATAAGGAGCCTTGCACTTCATAGCTAGTAGGTAGTTCATGAAAGCTTCGTGACCTCCTCAATGGAAGAATGCTTTTACTTACATTAAAGATATATATTATATCCCCAGTAAAAACAACCCAAAAGATACCAAACACCAGAAAAGATACATTGAAATAACATTAAGGATCTAATACAAATCCACAAAAGCCAGGAAATTCAGAGATAAAGACAGACTTTCAGACGAGGGAAAACTTTCCAATATATTAAACTGGAGCATAAATTCACTTCCTCTTCACATGTTTGCCATCAAGCCATCCCAGATGTAGGGGGTAAGTTCCTCCCTGGGGTAACTCAAGTGCCTACAGCAGTACTACACCAAAAATCAGTTTGGCCCTACAGAACTGTGTCTTAATACTTTCTCTCTTTCTGATAATTACCAAAGATATTTGAGTTTAAACAGCAACTTCCTCTCTTACAGCTCATTTTCCCATCATTCAGAGACTGCTATAAACCCGAATTTGCGAGATCGCAATAGTTTCCATGATTACAGACTATGAAGTCAATCGTGGGGTTATGACTTCATTGACAGACCGATTAGAAGGAGAACCTCTGTGCAGAGGAGAAAATCCACACTCAAATACAAATATATCTGAGATTAGCAAAGACAACACTGCACCTCACCGGGTACAGACATTTCCATCTGCATAAATAATATTCTCCACTTTTCACTCGAGCCAAGTATGAAAATGCCCCTTAAAAATTTCTCTTTCATTCATAAGTCATTCGTGGTGCTGATGTGTTGCCACCCAAACTCAGCCTTGGTGCTAGTGCTGCGTGGGCCAAGCTTGATGTCAGCAGCAGTTTAAATCATCCGCTGTGGGTCCCATGCTTTGCTGCACTTTCTGGAAGTGCAAAATCAAACACACAGCTTAAGACAGGATATGAAGGGAATGAAGTGATTTTGAACTGCCTTCAGACTTCCCATGATTCTGTCCTCATCCTTGAGCTAACATGGCTTTTGGCTCTGGGGTCTGGCTATTCCCTCCCTCATAGAGTAAAAAACCATAAAAATCAGTCACTAGAAGATCCCTAGGCGTCTGCCTGAGCAGTAGGATCCAAAAAAGGAATGTGACAAGGAAAACTGGAAGGAGAGATGCAACCTCCTGAACTGTATCTTTCCAAAGCTAACCAAGGAACCTAAGACAACTACCCTGAGCCTTCTTGAGATATCGAGCAGAACTGCTGTAAACAGGAGCGCTTTCCACTTCACTTCTGTTTCCAAAAGAAGAAAAATTATTTTTCCTTTAAATTTCATAGACTGCAGGAGGCAGAGGGGTTATGACTGACACCGCACAGCCATGTAAAATAAGAGACAGATAACTTGGGCACTCTCTCACCCTACACTGGAAACTAATATCAGCACATGGGACACAACTGAGGTGACAGCTGGTGAAGTCAGATTCAACCCAAGAACCCAGGAGTGACAATTCCCCTGTGCTCTAAGTCTTATAGAGACTTGTGCTCTACGTTCATTCTTTCTGCCTGTCTCCTTCTCCTTGCTGTAAGACCTTCTCAAAGGTTACCTGAAATTTCTCATATTTAGTCTTGGACCAGATGTTTATTTTGTTGGGTAGCTTCCAAATAAATCCAGTCAGACATTTTTTAATTCAGTAAATGCCCTTTTCATTTTTTCAGCTGGTTTATCATGCTCAGATTACTCAAAATGACAACTTTTTCAAAGCTTCTCCCCATGACATTTATGTAGCCCTGAATGAGGAGAGTGGGAAACCTAAGTATTCAAACACCTACCTTGAGAAGTCAAACAAACTGAGAACAGATGCAGCTACAGTTCACTCCTGCCTCTCTAGTTGTGCAAAGTGTGTGGAATGTTCACACTGCAAAAGTGCAATGGAAAGATAGAATCCCTCCCCTGGCTTTTTACTATAAGGCAACTAAAAGCTTTTATGAAAACTAACAAGTCAACAAAAAATGAGGAAGTTGAGTAAATCAGTAGAGTTCTGCCTCCTAGTTATTACATGTTTGAGATAATGGAATTTGGGGGCGTAAAGAAGGGTGTACAGAGCTTTGCAATATAATTAACGTCCCAGAGCAAACCTTTTAACTATTTGAAATTTTAATCATGCAAAGTAGACCACAATGATTTATTATTATGCAAAAAAGACCATGATGGCTCTAACTTCTCCCTTAAATAGCTTTCTTAGTGATTTGGAAGGATAGGATTAATAATCTCTTTCTTGGAAACCAATTGCACCTGGTTTGCCTGCAGAGGCTTTGAGATCTACTTCCTGAAACGAGCAATGAAAAACATGAAGTAGCTTCTGCTTGGAGAAAAATTATTATTAAGTATATGATTTTGAAGTGGTTTTGTGTTCATGTGTAAACTTCAACTGTAACATAATTTCTCTTTGTTGCTCTCCATGCAATGGACATTGCCTTTACTTAAAGAATTTTGATCTAGTTTAAACAAAAAGTATGATGTACAAAACATTCTCTCTCAAGATATGTTGCAGATTAAAGGGCAAATTCTTTCCCTTACTCAAAACCATAATCAGTGGCTTTTTGTTAGCATAACTAAGAAAAGGCTCCCAGTTTATAGATTGCCATTTACAAGTATTTGTAGAGAAAATCCCAACTCCAACCAAGTCTCCAAGCTGGAGACGTGCTACTTGAACTCATTTCAATGTAGCCACTACTTTACAGAGACTTGCCCTAAAAATAATTTGTTTCAGTGATTAATATACCCTCTGTATGTACCCACCTATGACCACAGTTGAGAACATCCCTAATGGAAGTTATACACATGGAAAAGGCAAGATCATTCAGGCATTTTCAAAACCATGCCTTTGTGTATCTTCAAAAAATTTGCTGAAGGTACAGAGATGTCCATATTCCACTAAATAGTCCACTAAAATGATTAAATAAGAAAAAACTTACTTTTAAGAAGCAATGCTGTTTAAACAAGTTGCTTTATAATTAAAAAAGCATCAATAAAAATCTTCTATCTGTACCTCTCTACAAGTCTAGGCCACTCATGCAGTGACTGCTCAAAACTTATCAATGCAAATAACAAATTTATCATATTCACAGATTGGTTCAAATACTAAAGTTCTTGCCATGTGAGAGTCACCATAGAGTTACTATTCATCTGGTGCCCAACTTGAACATGTCCAGATCTTCTTCCCCAAATGGCCTGAGTTTTGTGAAAACATAGCTATCTGTACAATCTATAGAGCTTATAACTAACCAGTAGGCACAGTTGTACATCACATTAGTGGCAGATGGAGATGGGCTGAAATCCAGGCCACGGATTTCATTAGGAGTCTGGTCACTAACTTCAACAAACCCAAGACTCTATCATGCATCTCCTGGCTGCATCATCAGTCTTCTTGAGCAGAGTTATCATGTATCACTGGCAGACTGTTTGAGTTTGCCCATCTGACTGTCCATCTCAATCAGACTTAGACATAAAGCTTGATAGAACAACCGTTGCACACTTGAATAGTCATTCCTGACTTGAATGGGAACTTTGCAAAAGAAGCACCTTAAAAATTGCATACACCTCTGCCTCCTCCAAATAGGCTGTGAATGTTAATGAATGTTAATGAACACAAGAGCACATGCCATGGCAGAGATAGCCTTGTTTCCTCTACATTTTTAATATTACGATCCAAGTACTGCATGTACTTTGTCAATGTGTTGTGTAAGTTGTTTTTTCAAGACGCAGACAGTTGTCTGTGCAAGGAGAGTCCCCGAGCAGATTTCTCAAGGCATTCAGCATCATTAACAGGAAACAATGCAGGAGGAGCAGCCAGAGCATGAATAAATTCTATGTGAATACTAAGGAAACCCCAAGAACACATTAATACAATGCAGCTTTGATAAGATCATAATAGTGAAGCTCACATATGTGTTTGTATTACGTCTGGTAAAAGGCCCAGTTGCTGTCTATTGGGATAATTGATATAACAGTCAAAATGGATTAGGATAATATATTTGGTAAAGTCACGATTTCTGCTGTATACAGGAACTACCATTTTGACTGGTTTTTAAGCTCCCAGCAGTTACTCTGAACAGACAGGATGTAAAAATCCTAAATCTTGCCAATTCAACGATGATCTTAAAGGTTCCAAAACAGAGACTACCACTACTGGTAAATCACTTTTAATCAAAGCAAACCAACCTCTGTGGACCAGACGCTGTTCTCATTGACACTGATACAGATACACAAATAATACATTACTTCAAATGCTATTTATCAGTAGTATTATTTAAATCATCATAAGTAGTGCCAAAGTCTGACCATACACTACAATAGTCCTCAGGATGGTCAGACTAGCCCAGGGCACATCACTTCTCTTGGCACACTTCTCTCAGCCCTGGATGAGCAATACCTCAGGTCTCTCACAAGATCAGGCTACAAAAGAAAAAGGATAAAACCCAGAGATGCCTGTGTTTAGAAAACAAACCCACCTTCTCCTGCCTGTCAGGTCAGGATGGCGAGTGGCTGCCCTTGTGCAGCAGAAGGATTTCCTTCCTCAAATTAAATCACTGAAACATCAAAACGACAGAGAAGCCACCTCCCTGCCTCTCTGTATTGCACAGAAGGAAACCATACCCCATCAACAGCCCCCAGTAACAGCAAGGCTCATAAGTATTTTCTGCACTAGAGAATCATTTTCAACAGAGAGCAACAAATGATTGCAAAACAAACACCACACTATGAGCGCTATCAGCCTCAACACCATGATTACATGTTCCTCAACATACAGTTTTCTCATTCTGTCATCTTCCCAGGTGTCCGTATTTCCCATTTCAGGGTTCCCCTGAAGACTGAAAGTACCTGACCTGGAAAGAGCTCTTCCTTTGGAAGCTTGTCGCTACTGCATCTTTAAAGCACTTAACTGCGTAGCCCAATCTAACTACTTAAACAGCATGGCCTGTGAAGTCACGCTTTTCAAATTTCACTGTCAGGTTCCTGTCCATCTATTTTAATTTTGTTTTTCCTTTGTAGTCTGATGAGTATCTCAGAAAGGTCTTGGGATAGAAAACCAGGTGCACTTCTAAATGCCATTGTAAACTATGCTCCCTTTGCAGCTTAAATTGGGAGCTAGAACAAAGTAAGTTCAAGACAGAGCAAGAATGCATCACGCTAACCTAATAGCATATAAAGTACCTTACTGCTGATACAAAAAAGATTTTTCCTCACTCTGAGTTGTGCACTACAAAATTAAAAGCCACCTTCTGTAAGGGTATTTTGCAGCTCTTTACTGAAAGAAGACTACTTTCTTTGTTGAAAATCTAGCCTCATACCTAAAATGTAATACTGTACTGCAGTTTAAACTGAGGCTTAGTCACAGGATTAAGGAAGAGGAAATAACAATACTTGCACTTAAACAGTGTAATGACTTTCATTCAAACACCTGAAAGCACTTTCCAAATATTAATTATCACAGTAATAGCCTCCCCCCAGCCCTTCCAGGAGAGGATCAACCCTGCATTCTTTTGGCATCCACATCTCCGGCTTGGTTCTGTAAAGAATGCAGAATGAAGCCAAAAGTATTACTCTTCTTTAATTATTATCATAACTCTTAATTGAGAGGAGAAAATTCATCCACACAGTGACTGCCATTTATAAAATGGCCCTTCTCTATCACTGGCAGAAAGTAAATGGTACTTTCTTGTAAGGCTACTGCATTACTGGGTCTCACGGTATAAAGCAGAATTTGGCACAGGTACACTAAATAAGTTGCACAATTAGTCAGAAATTGTAAGAAAACCTAGAAGTTTTGACTCCAGATCTTCTGTCCTGGAGCACATTTTAATGCATGGGTTTTCATTCCCTCTGCACACTACTTTTGAAGAGGCCTGGGAATGGAAATACTGCCTCCGGATGAGGTGACCTGGAATGGCCCTGTCCTACACCTATGGCTCAGATCTGCTAGTCCTGAAAAGTGGAGTAACCACATCCAAAACATTCAAGGAACTAGGCACCTTGGTTTTGTGACTACGTTTGTCGTTCACTGGATCAGAATTGGACTTCTATATGTAATTAACGTTCAAAGACGAGAAAACACCATCGATTCACATCAAATACCTTTCAGGCTTATATTTGGTTCAAAACCCTCTGGTCCCAAACCTCTCCACTCTATCCTGCTAATATAGAATACACAGACTTTTTAAATACCTTACTCCTACCCTTCACTGCCCACCAGCTAGACATACGCTAGAGATACTGAGATACTCACGGCTGAGTTCACAGAAACAGGTAAAAACCATATACGGGTTTAAGATAGAGAACTGAAAAGTGTGTTTCCCTCCCTCATCCAACCTGTTCACAGGCAAGCTTTAGCTGAAGGAGGATGGCCTTGAGCTGAAGGCACGGGGCAGGCTGCCAGGAAATCCGAGTTCTATTCCTGGCTCTTCTACAGATTTCCTTGGGCAAGGCAATTAACCTTGGGGAGTACATTTTCAATGGAGGTGAGGCCCAGCTTCTCTTTCTGCATTCATAACATTTTCAACAGTGAAAATGAAATTGCAGGAGCAAGAAAGAGAGCCTGTGCTTTTCACTACCTGATAAGTTTTCTCTGTCAGGTAGTTGGATGCACAATTGCTGATAATGAGCAACAAACACTGCAGGTGCCAAAAATGTCACCTGGTGCTGTCACCATCAACCTCGGTGCTCAGTTTCCTTGTACGTAAAATGGGGAATGAGGCTTATAAAATCAAAATACACAGCCAAATGGAAAACGGATTTCTAAAGTTCTTGAACAGCCGTTATCTGAGCTCATAAAAATGAAACAGCTCAGAAATTCAGTTTACCTGTGAGTGCAGATGCTGTATTTTCACTTTCTGCATTTTTTCCCATTAAAATTTCATTCTGTTTTTGGCCTCAAACAGAATAAAAGATTTGCCTTTAAGAGCTCTGAAATTACAGCCAAAGTCAAATTATTTTTTTTAGCTACACTGGATATCTTTTGATATCTCTTAAGAGAAGTGGAAGTGAATTAGAGAATGAGTGAAATATCCTTATAGTAATATAATTTTATTTTAGAAAATAAATAATTTGGCTAAATTTGCTGTTGTGGTCTTCAAGAAGACCTGGAAGGATAGGAAGGACACTATTTTCTTAGACATGCTTCTAGAGAAATGAAGACACATACTTCTCTGAACGCAGGTGAGACAGAATGTATTTTTAGTGAATTTATATGCATTTGATACAATCATGGAAGATGCTTTTTCCTTTACTGGAATGTTGAATAGGAAAAAAAAGGACAACAACTGGCAAAAAAAAAAGACCATTAAGAATCTGTTAGTAATAGGAGAAAAGTTCAACAATCACTGCTTTTGTCAAATTTTCGAGTTTTGAGAGATGATTTCTTCTGCAGATCATCTGAACTGGAAAGTAAACGTATAGGTATAAAGGTTCTAAGGATTTCAACTCACATCCTTTATCCAATTCTGAATTTAGGGACTTCGAAGGAGAGAGGTCAATAGTCTGTTTTTTGTAATTATAAAAGCCCTTTCAAGCTCTTTAAACAACGGAAATGATGACCTCTCCCAGGTGACAGTCTTGCCGACGCAAATGTAGAACATGTTCACGAAAGAAGGTATTTTATATTACCATGTTATAAAATAGTATCAATGACCTTCAGAAAGAAAGGAAGGTAGTTTGAAAGATTAAAATAACGGCAACATGTAACGGCAGTAACACCACAGACAGTGCACTCAGAAGTTAAGTTGGAAAGACATAAAATGCCATTATTCTTCCAAGTACAGAAAACTAAATTTTTATCTACACTATCTTCTCTAATTACACACATATCAACTTCCTTCTTCATTCATCATCCAACACATGTGATTTAAGATTTACCTCAATCATGGTTTGCTCCAAACGGACCATGAAGCAATTAATTCAAATAACCATATGTTATCATAACAATGGAATCTCTAGCCTGCTTAGGAATGCACTGGTAAGCCCCGTGACATCAAAGGGGGGCATCTCTCACACATAACTTTTGCTATCTACAAGTCAGATACGACTCTTATTTTATCATTTAGGTTGTCCTTCCCAATGGCAAAAGACTGCCATCTCCAGCTGAGAATTCACGCCACCTATCACAAAGCCTTTTTTAGGACGGATGAACTACGACCTCAGAGCACCCTTTTCTCTCCACTGCTCAGTGTAGAAGCCTGTGTGACGTTAGGCACCTCCTAGACTGTGACTTCATATGAGACAAAAATCACTGCACTGCACAAGAAATAAGCAAAATAGGTGAAAGGGCTTCACATCACAGAGCATGGAACTACCAGACAGAAACTTCTACTTAGATAACGTTTTGCAAAGATTCATTCATTATGAGCAAGAAATAGCCTCAAAACATCAATGGGTCTTCTGCAGCAATAAGGTTCTCTTGATACGTATTCCTTCAACAATCAGAACCTCATTTTCAGTATCTTACAAGTGAACAAGGATAAGGAGTCCTTGTCCTGACATAAGCCTTCTGTAACTGCTGGCATAGAAACATCTCCCAAATTCCATATGGTTTGATATCTCAGCTATGTCAAAACTGCAGTGGGAAATAATCTGAGAAAAAAATTACTAGAGAAAAAAAAAAGCTTTTTTGTAATTATTTTTTTTAACGTGGTTTGGCACCACTTTAACTGACTTTCAGTATAAAGTGAAATTGTGCCCTCATTAAAAAGTGGAAAACCTGAGCTTCAAAAGTACTATAATCTCTAGCTAATCATGATTGGATCAGATAAAGCTCCTGCTCAAGGAAATTAAGTTAATTTCTGATTATCTTTTTCACCAACCTGAAATGTGCTATCTAGACTATCTAGCAGAAAAAAACCAAAAATATTGAAAGAGTGAGAGGTTTTATGAACAAGTTACAGTTGCTACCAGGGCATCAGCGACAAAATGTGTACACGGATGCTCCATGTGCACCCTGCACTTGGAAATTCACTGATTCTCTTCTGCTGTTACAATCATGTGGCTGCCAGAACTGCATCCTTCCATCCGTTAAAACAGTTTCATGGCATAGCATCAGCCATCTCTCCACCCCACCAAAGTCCTCCTAAAAGCTGTAAAAGCTGTAAAAAGCTCTGGACTGTTCCTTGATTTTTTGCGCAATTCTGCTGTGCCATGCAGTGAATCTGTGGTTCAGGTTAAACAATGTGGAGGTGAAATCAGACAATGCCAAAAATCTTGTCTAAACACATAACAAAACCAGTGAAAATAAAAAGCAAATAGACTTTTAGGCATCAACTTCAGAACTGGGTTTCAGGTTTCTCCATTAAACCGATGCTTGAGAGCACCAGTCATCTATGAAATTTCCAGGAGTTTTCAATGCAGTTCTTTGGAACTGCAAAGAGCAGAATATTTGAATATTTGGAGCAGAATAACTGAATATTCAGTCTCCTGCTCTACTTCTAACCCTTCAGTCCCCTCCTTTCAGCCAACTCTGAGACATGTACAAAAAAATAATATAAAATAGCTTTGACTATGAGCTCTTTAGACAGGGTTATGTGAATCCATTGGCAAAATTGTTGCTGATTCCACAAGCAGCAGCATGAGATCTCAGTGCTGAAAACCTGGCACTGATGAAGTCAATGACAAACCTTCTACTGACTTCTGAGAATGTGAATCTCCACAGCTATGAATTTGACCTTATGACTACGCTACATTAAAAAAATCTGCTAATAAAACCCAGGTTGCTTCATCTGCCTTTCCCAAGCATCAAAGGCTATGTCTGCAACACACAGACAATGTGGACCAGCAGGAAAAAAAAAGACTGTCACTGACCTAAGGTCAACACCACAGACCTTTCAAGAGGTTTTTTACTTTGCTCTAACCTAGTCCTATGGGTCGGATGTCTACTGGATCCCATTTTGTTTCCCTCAAAAGGAATCCAACCCATGAGCTCTGGGACTGGGGACAATTAGGAGATTCATTTCCAAAGCACAGTCCTGATTTGACCTAACACACTAATGTAGATGGATCCAAAGAGCTGAGAACATGTTCCTCCATTAAAACCTCTAAAATTAAGGAGTACCAAGGTCATGAAGAGGTTTGTCTCCCTCCCAGTTAATAGGACTCACAGCCTGCAATGAGTTTCACACACGTGCAGTGCAGTGAAAATAAGTTCCACAGCAGCAAGAACTGTGTTTCTGATTTCAAATATGTTTATTTCTGACCTGCGTGATCCTTATTATCTTCAGGATTTTTATTCAATTAGCTCACCACATTTGGAAAGCTATTCTTCGTAGCTAAGTATTTTATTTTCCAAAGACTTTGTCAAGCTTTACTGTCTGTTCTACTGACAAGGGTCATCTTTTCCTTGACAACTTTGCAAAGTGCACATTACTGCTTTAAAAAGATCACTGGATGTCTCATGCACTTGTGACAAACTGGGCTCCTTGCCCTCTTCTCTTGGAGTCTCCCTCCCCCTTCCCAGTTTTATACTAGTCAAAAAGATTTACTTCTCTTCTAAAAAATAATATATAAATAAATACATTGCAAGTCACAAACATTAAATACCTAATTTGAACCGGCAGAAAGACCAGCTACCGGAATTCTACAGTGGTCTGTTAGCTCATATGTCTCTGTGTCTGCATATTGAAGGAAACAGCAGAAATAATACTTTACAATTTGATGAACAACATATGACACAGAACCTCTAGACTCAAGAAAAAGGGTTACAAACTTAGGAAAATACCTGCCATATAGAATTCTGCCCTCCCCAAGAAAAAAAAAAATATCTACACACTCCTTACTTTTACTGATACAGAACTATCATCATGAAGGCTTGATATATAAATAAATTGGATTAAGGATGAAAATAATCACTAAGGACTTCACTCACAAAGAACTTAATGGGTTTCAGGGATGTTTTCTGAATGCATGCTGAATGTCAAAACAGAAAGAATGATACTGTGCTATCTGCTTTTAGGTAGAATCCTCCCTTGATTTCAACTATTACCTTTGCTTATAGTTGGCACCATACTGGCTTGGGAGAGAAAAATCTTTTAATGGGCCAACTGATGCATCTTCCCTTTTCCCAGAGCTCTTCAACCAGCCCTATTCAGCTATCACACATTCCCAGCCCCACACAGTGGGGATGGCCTGCCCATTATAAGTTACTCTCATAAACCAGCCATTTCTGCTGCTTCCACCTGGGATTGCACCCAAGGTCAGGATCAAGCAAGCAACACTCAGCATCCACGTGCTCCAATCTGGATGGAGAGATGTAGACAGTAACCCACGCATGATTTACTGGACTTGGAATTTGCCTTCTGCAACCTGCCTTTGCAAAAATCAGCAGCACAGGTAGGTTTGGACACGCCACCCTGTTTCCTAATGCCAATGAGCTGCTTTGTGTACCCAAAACCTGCCTGACTTAAACAGTAGAGGAATAAGCAACACATCTAGCGTGTAACGCACAGAAATATCCTGGGGTACTTTATCACTGAACAACACTACAGAATTAGTTCTTAAAGTGACTTGTAAAGCCATCTCTCTTGTGTTTAGCTGCTGATGCTCTGGAGAAACTCAGTACCTTCTGGTGCTGTTTCAGATTTCCCAAGCAAAAGTTGTGTTAACATCTATGCAAAAGAACTGAACAAAAGAAGGGAAAAAATGATGAGACTGCAAAAAGGAAAGAGCAGACTAAGTAAAATATGGGAGCAAAGCTGAGATGGGGAGGGATGGATCTGAAAAAAAGAAGTTTAAAGAAAAACGTTGACCAGATAAAGGGAAAAGGAACTAGAGAAGGGAAATCAGAAATGTTAACTTGTGATGGAACACATGGCCACACCTTTGTATCTTTTAATACCAAATCATGTTTTCCAAGTGACAAACCCATCACTTTTCTTTTGAAAACATATACGTAAGTGAAAGACATGCAGAGGAGAGGTCCATGAGGCAGACTCTCATTAGCTGCAAACATCAGTGAAAACACAGACTTTCACATATCTGAGACCAAAACCTTTCCTTGGCCAAAGAATCAAAACACAAACACATGCCTGATAGCAGCATCTACAGACTAATCGGCCATAGAAATAGGAAATTTGTTGAAACAGTCATTAGGATTATATGAGGCACGAATGGCCCACAATGGAAAAATTTATTCTAAGTGCAAGTATCCTGCTGCTCATTCCTGTTCTTTCTCACTCGA
This sequence comes from Scolopax mira, assembly GCA_004320125.1. NCBI lineage: Eukaryota > Metazoa > Chordata > Aves > Charadriiformes > Scolopacidae > Scolopax > Scolopax mira. The sequence continues at coordinate 50,581 of BJBW01007196.1, forward strand.
TTTAAGGAAAATATGCTGTGTTTCCAAGCAATGTAGGACAAAGACTTCGGGTTTTCAAACTTTATCTTGTGCATACTACATCTGAATGTTATCACCTCCCTTAATCACCTTCTGATGTCTGATAGTGCTCCTTTAGCCTTCCTTACTCAATTACTGAACAAGTTTTCTCATTGTTACTCTGGTTTGAAGGAAGAGTAGTGCCTCTTTTCATGCTGATAAGAGACACATAAATATTCACTCCCAGCAAACATTTAGTAGTAAAGTGTCTTGAGCAAACTACCAGAGTCTAAAGGTAGGAAGCTGTGGTTAACTTCTCTGCTATCTTAACCCTTTAGTCAATCTACCAGAACAAATGGAGAGAGAAGATGGATGCTCTTTTTTAGAAATGAAGCAGAAATAATTGTTCTCTAAAAGAATGGACTTTATAACACAGCAAATAAATCAAATGATTGGAAGTGAAATACCTACCCATTTTCTGGGTCGGCCTCTGGGTCGCTTTTCACCAGTGGCTTCTGCTTTCTGTAAAGGGAAAAGAAACACAATATATTTTATACCTCAGCGTTATTTAACAGCCTTGATAACTAGGAACTCCTTTCCTGTAACATTATCTATAATTATATCTCTTGGGTGGCACCAAGCCCCTGCTCCTGCACTATGTTTTTTCTGCTGGAATGTGACTTTGTAGGGTCTTCTAGCCAGCGTGGCCAGGGGATGCCTCGCCTGCACCCAAGGGTGTCCTCAGCCAGGGGGACAGAGGAATATGTCCACAGATACCCTGATTCTCAGTGCCCACAGTACTGCCTGAGGTGCCCTGGGCCCCGCCAGCCATGGGGCATGCAGGCTGTGGATGGAGGGCACATTGGGAACCCAAGAACCCCCAATAATATCCAATTGAGTCTTTTACAGGCTGTCAGAAGTTACCTGAAGAAACTAAATGAAAAATACAGCCTGCTTCAAACCTGAAAAAAGCAGTTTATAGCAGCCACAATTCCTCCTTTCAGTGACGTGATGCTCATGCGTGAAATGGATTTGGACAGACTATCACCATGAACATATGTGCATGTATACATGTTGGGAGATAACTCCTCTACTTCATGTGAAATTTTCTAAGTAAAAGCGCATCCTCAAGCTCTAAGCAAACCTTTTGCTGAGCCAAAACACAGCTTCCCTGTTCAGATTTAAGGAAACAGCACGGAAGGTGCCCTAGAAGTGACAGCTATATTTATGTAAGCCCAGCAGTTGGTCCTGGAGCTCAGCTTAAAGGAAATATGGGTTCTCTTACAGACTCTTCCATTAAGCCACTGCACGACACTGTGAATACTGCTACTTACGTAGTACACTAAAATACTTAGAGACTTTAAATGAAAATTGCAGGTTATTTTCTCTACATAGGCTCTATCCATCCATACACCTCACCAGGTAAATAATCCTGTCTGACTGAGGGTGTTGAAGACTTTGCTACCAGCTTTAGTGAGAGCTGGACTCTTGCTGCATACAAAGTCCCTGAAAATGCAGACTCTTAGTACACATTCTGAAAACGTGCTTTCACATATCCATGAATTGATTTTTTTCCAGTTAACTCTATGTGTATTTGATTTGCCCTTAGAAATCAACTGTGTCATTAAATAAATCACTTGCTGGTCAATCTCTGAAACATATACTGTAACCTAATGCCATGTAAAGCGGATCCCTCTAAAGAGAATTTGAGCTGAGGAAGTAGTGGAGGAATCTCTACCAAAAAAAAAAAAAACTGCCCTGAAAGTTAAATGCAATTACTTTGAAACAAATATCTCACCAAGAAAAAAAGCTGTGAAAAATAAAATTCACACTCCTAAAGGGCAAAATTATCACTCAGACTTGTTAAAAGAGTAAACTTGCTCTTTAATAGTTTATACCAGTGTTACATGTAAGGTGAAACCCTCTTATGAGAATACTTGTTAAAGTGCATTTACTATATACTGCAGCTGTCTATTTCAGAGTTTTGTTTCCTTTCAAGATGTTCGTTTCCTTATACCTTGTAACCTGAAGGATGCTAACCAAGATGTGGTTTCATTTTGACAAACTGTAGCCCCCTGCATTTATGTTTATTTCCTGAAACCCTGGGCATAAGTCTTAAAAGAAAATATTGGCTAAAATTGTTCTTAACAAATCAACACCTGACACGTTATGAAAGCACAAACGCCATTTACTTTCCTCTGTATTTTACCGCATCTGAAGGAAAGGCCCTTTTCCAAAACCCTATGAAAAAACAATTAACATTCTGGAAATGAAAACTACTTTGGTCTCACAATTAAAGTTCCTACCAACCTGACACAAATGGTAAGTGGAACTCCAGCGTATAATCTAGTTTGATGGGAAAGAGAACATGAGAGATTTCTTTGAATAACTAATCTTTGCTTCCTGCCATAAACTGTCACGCAGCGTGGCCGCTTGCCACGAACAATGCTGCGCTTTACCCCCAAGGAAGGTCCATGTCAGAAGTGGCTAGTGTTCCTGCTGGCTAGTTTGGATATCGGTTTGTCAAGTGCTTGGGGACCCTTCAGATTGAAAGGCACCATATTCCTGCTGTATACGATTTCCACCTCATGTTAGAAGAAAAACATTTCCATCGTTCTTATCAAAACCAAATCTTTCCCAGAGGTGAGCTGAGCAAACAGCGGGCCATGCCAGAGGCGATGTTTTGGTACAGAGCCATTCTGTAAGTAAATAGGAAGGTTTCCACAGACTAAACTGCAGAAAATGAAGGACAAGAACCTCCAAAGTGGACGTTTTTATCTGCATTCCAAGGGAAGAGAAAGACAAAACACTTGTGGAACCTCCAAAAAGGAGTAGTGGCAGTCCGGTGGTGATAATAGAGATGGAAAGTTTAGGAAAATATTCCACCTCTTTCCCCCTGCATTTTTTTCAGGCTGTGTTTTGCAAACCTAGACCCTGTTTCTCCGACAGCACAAGACTGTCTTCTAATTTAAGAGCTTGAAGAAATGTTTTATTGCATATCAGACAAGTAAGTCAATGTTTCTCCGTATAATTTTCAAGCAATTAATAAGAAAAGGAATGCTTAAGTGCCAAAGCATTGCTTTTCCTCCGAAGCAGGTTATTTGCATAATGAGAAACATGCCAGTCAGTCTGTTGGCTCTTTGCTTTACTTGAAGTGTTGCCTCTGAAGCCAGGAAGAAATCCATCGAGAGCCCCAAGCCACCCAGAGGTAACAGGGATTCTCATCTAGGCAGCCCTGCACGTGGTCCCAGCCACCCTCCAGGCCGCAGTGGGTGCCCGCTGTGTCTGAGAGGGAAGGAAGAGGAAGGCTGCTGCCTTCATCCTCTAAAGCGCTTTCTGAAATCGAGATCTCTTTGCTCAGGGTTTTCTTAACGTTTGGTGCTATGCTAAGAGGCACGACCCTGCTCCACACAGCCAAGACACAAAATCACCAAACTTAAAGGAGGGCTGGGTATGTTGTCAAACACAAGTCCGTGATATTTCATGAAAAATTACGAAGTTTCTTATAACCAATAATATGAATAGAAAATTTCTGCTATGTTTCATTTTAGGAACAGAACTAGATTTAATTGCTTTTAAGTGCATGATCTATATTGGGAAACGGGTTAGGGTTTGGGGTTTTTTGTTCAAGGTGAGAAAGATGGCTGTTCCAGTCATTGCAGCCTGGAAGAGAGCTAACAGTCCACTGGCAAATTTGCAATTCACCTAGGCCCTGTACCACATGGCCATCAAACCCTGCTTCCAAACTATTGCTGCCAGTTCCCTAAGACTTGACTGTCCACCATCTCTGTCTCCCTGTTGCATAAATGTGCCTTGCCCAGAGAGAAAATGAGGTCCTACTACTGAAAGCAATTAACAAGTCTAAATAATTGAACTAAATCGAGCTATAAAGTGCTCTTTGGGCATCTCTCTATTGTCGAAGAAGATCTCAAATGCAACAGAATCCAAATTTGTATAATTCTATCCACTTCACAGAAGGATCTGCTGGAGACCTCAGATAAAATGTGTCAGAGGTGTACCTCAGGTGAAATAACCGCGAGTTCTAGGGAGGAAGATCAATGTTGTCAAACAGTGTCAAAAGACCTTGCCCAGGACTGTGTCCCACTCCTAAAAAAAAAGTTACTTTGTTAAAAAAAAAATTTAAAATCTTTAAATGAACTTAGGCATTGGCTAGATAGATAAGTATCACAGTTCCCATGTCCTGTTTCACCCATTTTAATTCTATACAGGAGTCAGTCTCCCCCTGTTTCTCCCATCTTGCTCAAAAAGCCTGATTTTGAGGTCTCTTACTTTTTAGGGGCAGTAACCACACTACTATCACTTGATAAATCTGTTTTCCCTTTAAGCCTGTAATGACTGGTGTTGCTGAGAATGAAGGAAGCATGGAGAAGTCAAACAGATTTTCATGAACCAATTTAGGGCAGAGTCCTGGTCACATGTGCTTTTTTTTTTTTTTTTTTTTTTTTACCTTTGAACTGCTTAACTCAGGGACATGCCTTCCTACATACCAAACTCTGGCCATGTAATGGAGAGACAGTAGTAAGTGTACTCACACAGTACCACAAGCCCTGGTTCTCAGAAGATGTTATTTCAAGATCTGGAGGTTATTTTCAGTGAATTTCACTACATCCATAACTACATCAAAACTCAAAATATTTTAACTGGAGGTGAATTTTACTAAAGAGCATTTACTTTTGGATATTCCTGGGGTGTCCCTTGACTTTTTCTTTTGAGATAAACACATAGTAGCTACTACTTCTTTTTATTAACCTCACAATTGTGTTTCCTCCTTCCGACCAGGAGAGTATTTATGCCTATAAACAGTATTTTCGTCAAGCCCAACTACAGGAGCTAAACAAAGAAAAGCCCTTGAATGCCTGAGGGAAATGTGATGGGCTGGGAACACAGCTCAGTCTAACAAATAAAACTCAACCACAGAACACCCAGGAAACTAAAAAGGAACATTCCAGCTATGATCTTCCCGCAAAAATAGTTGTTCTTTAGAAAAAGAAAAAAAAAACTTCACTTTTTTTTTTGCTAAATTTTTACGAATATTTTAAATGAATAGCAGAATGACTTGCTTAAAGATGCGGATTTTAGTAACAGCCTTATTGTGGGGACTCAAGTACAAGGTGATTAAGAGTGTTTTTGTGTCTATCTCTTCTCATCTGCTAACATGCTGTGTTCCTTCAGTTTGTGAACATTACACAATTGAGAAAAGGTTTGGTTTTCTATGAAATGCAGCCTACCTTTTGTGTCCAGTTTACAAGAAGTTAGGCATGTGTGAAGGAAGTGTGATACGCAAAGCTTTTTTAAAAAAATGCATATTACCTAAAATTAGAGTAATTGCCACATTATTAGCTGTCCAATTGGTCTTGCAACATTCTGTATGCATTGTCAAGTTTCACGTTGCTAATTTCCTAACAAGCACAGTTTGTTTTCAGATGCCCCAAGGCCAGTTTACTAACACCAAACACAAGCTCTAAAAGCTTAAAAAAAAAATAAAATAAAAATATCCCATGAACCAAGAAATTTTAAATCCACAACACAACCAGGATTCCAGGGTAATTTTCCCTCAACTCATTTAAGGGCATTTCCTTTTTGAAGTATAACAAAGCAAAGTCCCAGTTCTGGAGTATTTTTAACTTGCTGCCAGTTTGTGCAATACATTTTTAATTGTGGTGTGTACGGGTTTGCAAGAGAACACCCAATCAATTAATCATGAGTGCCTTCTCATGGCTGCTCGGTGAGTTCTCCTGGCCCACATTTATCTTACATGTTGTGAACACTCTAATACATTTCAATGAGCTCCCTTTGAAAAACACAGGCCACACACTATTCTTTAGAAATTCCAGCAATTTCCAGTTGCGTGTATAGTACCCAAGTTCACATGTAGAGGAGCTTAAGCTAAGTTAGCCAGCTCTCTTTCTGAGAGTTGAGACAGGCTGTAGAAAGCCTTAAATAAATATATGTATACATATGTACATGTAAATATATTTACCACAAAATCAAACATATAGCTTACTCTTCTAAGAGGTGACACTCTCACCACCAAATGAAGGTTTCTTACAGCACCAAACCCTTTCCATTCATATTACTGTTAGAAAAACTATTGGAATTAATATTACATAAAAAGATACTTTGAGATGTCTGATGGCAAGCTGAACCATTTTAGAGAGGGTTAATTATCAATTTAGAAAAAGAGCTAAAATATTTCTTTGAAATGTGATCTCAGTGACTTTCTTCCAGTTCAGCTTTGTGTTTTATGTTTTAGAGGATTTATCAAACATTTGTATATTTCATCTATATACCTAGACTTGCAATTACATACTCCTCAAAGATATTTTTTTAATGATAAAAAAGACATGTGGTCTTTGGTCAATTTTTTATGTTATCAACACTCAAAAGGGTTTGCTTTAATTAGAGCAGTAACTTGATGCATTCTGAAAATCAAAACGTTACAATGAAATTGCTCAGTTCATAAATTAGATTAAAAACACCAACTATATGCACCAAAATAATCTGGAAATCTCTTGATATACCTACACATACCTGAATGCTTTTAAGTTATTTTCCTTTTACACATATTTTTAAATCACTCATATAAATGAAATAATGTTAATATTTATTTTAGAAATATCTTTCTAAAACATATTTCTATGAATTACTTAAAATTTAATCTTATTACAAATATTTCTCCTAGGAAAGCCAACACTCCTAAGAGTAATATTTAAAATACTAAAGCTCACATTTGGACTTGCTAGACTAATAAAAAACTCCTCTCTCCCTTTTGAAGAGTGAAATTTAAACTATCTTAAAGTGAATCTGAGGAACACATTTACTACATGAAAAAAAAAAATCAACATTTTAAGCTCACTAGGTCGCAGAGTGGCTCTGATATATTTCAAATACCTAACCTGTAAAACATTTTTTATTAACACATGAACTTATTGACAGAATATACTGTCTTTTTTCCAGCTCAGAAAGTAAAAGAACAATTTTAAATTTGAAGATAGTTGGAAGAAGTCCCTCAAACAAACGCTGAAAACTCTTGTAACAAACAGACATGAAACCATAGTCACCCCCTAATAATTTAATATTTATCAGTAGTTGCCATAGTAATTTTTAACACTGAAAACTATCAAACTTAATATGGTCAGTACCACAGGCATACTGAAAAATGAACCATAATTGGATGAGGCCACAAATATCTTCCACACACATTTTATCACAGATCTGCTTAAAAGATACTGATACACTTAAGCACTACAGTTCACTACCAGATTTTGTAAGCTTTTGTTTCCAATTTCGTACCTGTAAATTAGTGCTAACTGCTGTGTAACCATCAACATAAACAAAACTCCTGTATTTATTTTCAAGCCTATACACAACTGTTTGCCTTCACTAAAATATTTCATACAAAAAGGTACTATTTGCCTTGATAGAACAGTTTACTAATGCTGAGTTTTCCCCAATTCAAATGAAATTAAGTCCCCTTTTCACATCTTATTTGTGATGTAAAGTCCATGCACAAAATCCAATGACTTCAGGGAGCTTCTGCCACAGCTACATGCGTTCAGAACCACCAGAATAAAAGTTTGCTCCCATCACCAAGCAGCAGCAGTGGTTCAGAAGACTAATAGCACTTCAAGTAAAAGTCTCTTTGCAACTGATTACTAAACAAGATATAGGAGGCTTTTACTGTAACTCACAGTTTACTTTACCATCGCATTTTAAAGCTGTAAATTTCAATATATGCACTTATTTCAATCAACACATAATTGGATTTACTTCTAATTAACTTATGTTTTACAAAACACTTAGCTTTAATATACAGATTTGGTCTGAAGTAGTAACAACTGTAAGTGAGCAAGAAATTAATCTTCCTCTTTCAAAAATCTTAATGGAAAAATTATATCCTTAATATTGACTTCCTTACTAGATACAGATCTCAGTAAATACATCAAATACATCATGTTATTTCACTAATCTGTACACTATTCAAGAAGCAAGCTGTCCTTATAGGTTTTGTACCTAGGGTCTTCATGCAACATGTTAATTCTCATCTTAAAAATGAAAAATAGATGCTTTATGTAGCTTCCATTATCAAAAGGGTTCCAGCCCCTCAAGATTCACAGCCTAAGTGACTGGATTTTTTTGCTACCAGTTGATGAAAAAACAGCATTAGGAACTCTTTCTCTTTAACAATCTCACCTTCTGAGCTGCTTTAGAGGGACTCTTGTTTTTGCTTCCTTTGGGTCTTCCTCTTGGTCTTTTAGGAGACGGTTCACCAGTTGGTTCCTAAATACAGGAAAACATGCTATTGTGGCAAGAGGCTACAACTAACCCAGAAGCTCTGAACGATAAACTACAGCTAAGAAGTTACTTAAAACATATGAATTAACAGTGTATATATAAATAACAGAATATTTTAAATGCAACATGAAAAATTAAACAACTCGAGGTAAAGAAAAAAAATTAATTTTGCACAATAAAATAATTTAACTTCCCTTGTAATTGCACAAAAGCTTTGCAAAGCTTCCATATTTTAACATGTAAGTTCTAGTAGTAAACGTGTTTTTAAAAGAAGGTGGCTATGAGTTCCCTCATGTAAGAATGACTATTCAAAAAATAATAGTTACCCATTTAATTTCAATTGCATTTCATCATACCAAGATACAATCATCACATGCAGTTTCTAGCACAAACTTTGGGGGGAAAAAAGATAACTACTGGAAAACCTTAAAGTAAGCTTAGACTATTGTGTCTCTCAAGGGCACAAATATTTTGGGGGTAATTTTTTCTGTTGTTCTGCAATCGGCATTAGATTTGCATCTGTTCTAAATATAATTGATTCGTATTAAAATGTAAATATAAAAGTCTCTTCAAATAGAGCACTAGCAAGCCAAAAAACCTTGATGAAAGAAAATATCCGAAACAAAAACACAACTCCAAAATGACTCGACAGGAACACTGATTATTTTAGCAGTTTTCTTAACTAGCTCCTCTGCCTGACAGTAAATAACCGAGACCTTAAAAATGGGTATGAATTACTAAGGGTTTGGATTCCAAATATTTATTCAGTGAATCATAAATACTAATAAAACTCTTCTAGCCTTAAATATTATACATTTCATTCAGCTTACAGGATGTGGTAAAACTAATTAAATGCAGTTTGTTAACTTAAACCCGCTTAAAACCCTTCAGCCTTTTAATTCCCGGGTAGGTTAAGGGGAGGCCGGAGAGGGGACTCCCCCAACTGCCCCAGCGCCCAGTGCCCAGCCTCGCAGACGCCCCACATCTGGGCTGAACACCATTAAGGAGACGCACTTTTCTTTCTCTTCCATACATTCAGCCGCTGTAGGGGGGGGGGGG
>BJBW01007198.1:0-26069 GCA_004320125.1 Scolopax mira
CTATTTTTTGAGATCTCTCATTTAATCAGTTTTTAATCCATTTAAGATGTGCTAAATTGATTTTATGTAATGCATTTTCATCAGTATGTCAGACAGTGCTGTGTCAAATGCCTCATAGATGCCTAACTATGTTATAACAACTGAGTTTGAAAATACCCAGCTTCTAAGAATATATTTCTAATCTATAAAAAATTTAATTTGGAGGTATTTAATGAGATTGAATCTAATAAAATCTACTTTCTGATTAAGGACTTGATCAAATACCTCTAAATGACTTCCAAGCAGACACCCCTTACCATGGCAGCTTAGGAGTCCTGTGGATATCTTACCTTTTACACAGAAGTAGTAGAGACCTTTTACTTTTCAGTGTGCATTGCTTCAGCTGCACTCCCTCCACCTTAGTATGAAATGCATCATATACTGAAAAACTTTTATGTTTTTCGTATTCATATTCATATTTCAATTAGCATGACATGCTAATTTTAAACATGGTTGTAGGTGGGAGTATTTCATATGGTGTGCATTGGCCCACCTGTATTGCATGTTCCTTTCATCTGCCTCTTTTAGCAGGCGTCTCAGCTAAGATTGCTTCCAGTCTGGAAGACTTTATGTCAGACTCCTGTATTTTCTAGTATATCGATGTTCCCTGGCTTTAAGCTGAGCTACCACTAATTATGGATTGATGTTCTGTTTTCTCTCTGTAAACAGAATACAGTTGGGGAATACTTACAAATCATGCTTATTTTATAAGCATACAAGTCGCCTAAACAGTCAGAGCTTTCTCTACAATTATTTTCAAATATGCACATGAGTGTGTTTGTGAACACATTTAGAAAAGGCTTCTGCTTGGATACTTATATTTACTGAATGACAGAATGAGATACCTCTTTAGAGGGGGAAAAAAGCAGATATATTCCTCTGCAAATTATTTGAACTGACAGAAGATTCAGTGAAGATACAAAACCTGTCACATCTTATATGAATTTAGACTGATATCTATCTGACCCATCTGCACCCATATCTGTATTAAATGATTCATAATACTTATAGACATTCTGTTTTTGACTAATCTGTCTTCAAAGCTTTCTGGTTACTTGTTCTCTAAATTAGAGAAATTCTCTGAATTTTCTTGACATAATCCTAGACATTTTGAAGAGTATAAAGCTGTTGATTAGAGAGGCTGTGTTCAACTGCTCCTTTTGTCTACTTGCATACTGAGGCATTGCAACCAAAACCTGAAGAAATATGTTTGTAGTTCAGTACAATAGATGAAAACTATCTGCAGACTAATGTTTTTCAATGATAGCTTTGATATTGTTGTCTGCATTGCTATTCTAACATGAAAGATTATCTCAACTTTCCTGAGACTTCTGACATGTTAATAAAAGCAAACCCAGAGAAAAGAAAAATTATTTACTTATCAGAAGGCTCTCTATCTTATTCATTGTGTTTAATTTATGGGACAATTTTCAAATAAAGATTATATGCATTTGTATAGACCAGGCAAATAGTTTTCAAGTGGTGGCCTATACAATTTTTTTGAATAGATCTGCATAGTCTGTGTACTGTCGCTAACGTAATCTGATTATAGTTTTCCATGGGGAGCACAATGATTGTTAAAAACTCTTAATATTTTAAGTTGTATTTTGTTATTTAAGGTATTGTTAAGATAATTATTTTTCTCTGTCAGGTTGTTTTTTAACTTTCCTCTCTCCTTAATTTTTCTGGTTTAGAATGTGGATTTGCTGCTTAATCTCTTGTTTCACAAGAGTGTGGAAAGCAATTAAGAATACTTTTGGAACGGTTTGGATCACAAAAGCCTTCCCCTGAGATAATTTCAACATGCTGAAAGCAAACTCTGATTCTTGGCAGCAGAAAGAATTGAACCTTTTAAAAAGCAGGCTCCCAGTAAGCACAATTAAGTTATTCGACCAAGCAAAGGTTGAATTTAGCCTCTCAAATAAACAACTCTGCCAGCTGCATCAGTACTGCACTGGTCCCAAATTCCCATTTCTTTGATCTGGCATGGCAAATTCATAAAGAGGAAAAGGCGAGATTCTACATTTATTTTATAGTCTGTCAGATGGAGTATAGACAGAGGCCAAACTCTGCAGCTCCCTATAATGTCAGGGGGACTCATGTGGAGATCATGGGGAGAATAAAGCATTTTTCCCTAAATTTATTTATATGCATTGTCACTTGGAGACTCTTGTTCTTCTTACCAGGCCAGTCTTCCTGCCTTTTGCTTTCTTTTCTCCATCTTTGTCTCCTTTCTTCTGTGTTGATTCTTCCACTTTCCCCACCCCGACCCCCCGCCCTCCCAACGTTGTTTCTGCACCCTTTTGGTGGGTTAGCTGATGTGAAAGTATATCCTGTTCCTAAAATGCTCTTCGAGAGGAACAAAAATTCAGCAAAGTATATCTTTCTATAAAAGTCGCACTGAACCACTGTGAGACAGTATGTCAATACAGCTGAGGACAAATTGTCACAGACTACTTCAGAAATCCAAAAATCATTACTATATTTTAAAAATTTATTACTATTCCTCTGCTCCAGACAGCTGTCTTAGTCCTCCTACTGCTTTTCCTACAGTCAATAAGGACCAGAGGGCAGTCCAGAGCATCCACATTATATGTTTTGAGCCATCCTGCAGATGATCTGTACTTTATCCTTATCAGTCTCCAGAAATAAATCTTTTCATTAAAGGGAACTGCTGAGAATGCCTTAAGTTTTGAAGAGAATTTTCTGTGTCAGCTTTGTGCTGCTCTAAAATAGTGATCACATCTCTCTCTATAAGGGAATGCCCCTCATTTCATTTGTTTTTTACGAGTGTAAGAGGAAACCTGAAACAAACAGTCAAACTTTTGCAGAGCAACACTGAATAATATGACTGTGGATGGAGTCTTTTTCTGCAATTCTGTTTAAGAATCAGCCTAAAGAAACCTTGTCTTTTTTTTGAGCTTTGCGATCGAGGTTATTAAAAATACAGCCAATTAAAAGTTTTCCCTTTGCATTGTTATAAGGTGCACCAAGCTGCATGCAGAAAATACAAGTTATGGTGGCAGCTTCATATTTCAGATCTTTCTTGTTAGAACTTGTCAGTACACCAGGATTCTGGTTTTTTTTGCATTTTCTACCTAGATAAGGAAATACAAGGACAAAAATCCTGGATTTTTTTTTTTTTAAATTATGTAAAAAGCAGAAAAAAAGTTTGCCAAATATAGGCATCTCTAAGTTTTGTTTTGAGTACTAAGTGAATGTTTTGTGCAGGCTGGAATACAGTCGCAGGCCATCTTCTTCTGATGGGAAGATGGAACATGGAAATTCATATTTAATGGCCTTAACAGAGCCGCTGGTATTTCCATCTGATTTCTGCATCCCATAAAAAGAAGCTGACCTCATCCTCTGTTCGTCTTCACTGCAGTGTTTCATGTGCTCTGAATTGCTGAAATGACCGTTACAGGGATGCTTCAAGGGCATATGGTAGAATCAGGGAACAAAATCAGCTCCTTTTTCACTAAGGACAAGGATTAGATGAGAGTTTCAGAGAAGAGAGAACTGAGGCAGAAGATCCCTCAGATCCTATGATGAGGTTAACGGACCTCACCAAATTAAGAAGAATTTAGTGAAATATTATGAGTAATCACTTTATTATAGGGGACTTCTCAATGAAACCATCAGGGCAATCCTGTGCACTCAATCTGGAGCATCAAGAGCTCACATGTACTTATCACTTGTTCAGGAACATGAGAAGATCTCCCATTTAAACAGTATACAGCCATGAGGGGAATGCCAAAAGATGAGTTTTGAACTATATTTCCAGAATATCTATGGTCCACATAAAAGTATTGCAAATTGGATTATGTATGTACTTAAATATTTTGTGTCCAAACATCATTTTATTCCATGTATTTGTCATGGGGATAAATATTATTACACAGAGAAAAATGTCTGAGGTCTGTTGGCTTAGACACAAGGATGCAAAGGTAACAGAGCAAATATGCCGTAATGTTGAGTTGAACATTACAATTTATATCTGGTTCAGTTTATTTCTAGGTTGTGATTATAGTGGTGATTATGGCCTGATATCTATTAAAAAGTCAGAATGCTCCAGACAGTGGGAAGAAGATTTGCAGATTCCAGAATGAGTGAAAAATTTTTTTTCCAGGAATTATTTCAAAGATTGCCATAAAGCTTACTGTAGTTTATGTAGAAGTTTCTTAATTGCTCATATATAAGATGTGTAGTGGGGCATATAATTCTAACATGTGTTCCAAGAATTCTTGAAAATTTTTGGTTGCTAATAAATGTCATAATAAGGAAAAAACCAAGATGATTAATGAAGTAAAATCTGTAGTGACTAATCCTTATGAACAGAACAAAAAAATTAAAAAGTAGTTTTGGTCTAATTTTGGAACAGAACAGACGTGCACCTTCATAGAGCAAACGTTCATGTATGATGTTCTTTTAGTTGAGCAAATAAATAAAGAGTTGGTTGAAAAGGGTATCAGTTTCTTTGCGGTCAGTGAATCCTCAAACTGTGAAATATCCAGATGTTTTTGAGAGTTATCACTGCTGTGCAGCAGAAAGGGGAGTAATCCATTATCTGCATGACTGTTTTCAAAATAGCAACAAAACTTCATTAGGAATATTTGGCAATGCATAAAATGCCAAAATGGAAGTATTTGAACATTGACAGTGTTTTTTAATTTGCATTTATTAATGCTAGTTTTAACATACATAGACATCACTGTGCTTTCAAACTAATGGAAGTTACTTGCTTCTAGTTATTTAACCAATTTATATGCTGCATCCCATAGGAAGATATGAGAGATGGGTTATCAGTCTTAGGACCACAGGATCACAGGGTAATTCCGGGAAAAGGGCCTCAGAAGTCCACTCCTGGTCAAAGCAGGGTCAGGTCTGAAGTCAGACTGAGTTGCTCAGAGCTTTATCTAGTCTTTGTCTTGAAAACATCCAAGAGGGGAGACTGGACAACCTCTCTGGGCTACCCATTCCACTGCCTGACTGCCCTCAGTGTGAATTTTTTTTCCTTAAATCCATTTTGAACCTTTTGTTTCAGGTTATGCCTATTGTCTCTTGTCTTCATGCCATGAAGACGCTCCATCTTCTTGCCTGTAGGCACTGGCAGGCTGCTGTTAGGTACCTCCGAAGCTTTTTTAGTCTAGGCAGACCCTGGTCCCTCAGCCTCTTCTTGTAGGTCAGGTCCGGCCCTGACCATCATCTGGGTGCTCTGCTGAGCTCCCTCCAGTTTGTCAGTGTCTTTCTTGTATTGAATACAGTTAGATGAGGTCTAGTGAGCGCTGAGTGGGGGATTAAGGGAGCATGGAGGATGATCCCTTCCCTCCATCTGCTGGTTGTGCCCCTGCTAATAGAGCCCAGGAGGCTGCTGGCTGTCCCTCTTGCCAGGGCACAGGGCTGTCCCATGCTCAGCTGCCCACCAGGGCAGTTCCTGCAGAGCTCCTCCCAAGCCTGTCCTTCCCCATTCTGGGCTGCAGCAGGGGTGCTTCCTTCCCTGGGCTAGTGCTTGTCTTTTCTCCTTGCTTTTTCTCCCAAAGTTATTTTCAGCCCATTTCTTCAGCCTGCCTGGGTCTCCCGGAAAGGCAGCTCTGCTTTGTAGCATAGCAGCTGGCCCCTCACCATTAGGTGGCATCTACAAACTAGATGAGTGCTCACTTCACTGCCTCCTCCAGGTCACTAATAAAATTATTAAGCAGAGTAGGTCTCAGTCTAGACCCCTGCAGTTCTTTTCTTACTGGCCAGGATCTGGGACCCCACTATTGCATGGTCACTACAGCCATGGCTGCCACTCACTGTCATGTCCCCAGACAGCTGTCCCCTTGTCAGAGAATAGCAGATGCTGGAGAGCGTTGCCCAGCTTGGCCCACCCCGTACCTGTATCAAGAAGTTCTTTCTGTCACCTTCAGAAATCTTGACCATTTGTGTCCTGCCATGATGCCCTTTCAGCAGGTTTCAGGGAATCTTGAAGGCTGTATAATGAAAAATTTCAACCATTTCTCTTAATCTTCTAGAAGAGTTTCAGAATTTCATGAGTCAGTTTCATCATGTCAGTTTTTAAGACAGGAAAATATTGAGGCATACCCCCATCAAGGAAATTTTCTCTATAATTCTGTAATAAATCTCCACAGATACAGCTATCTGAATGTTTTCCTCTTCAATATTTGCTTTGTATGCTAGGCCATGATTGGCCCCTTGCAATTTTTGTCTTAAGAATTATGAAGGTGGGAATGATGCAAAGCTACTTTCCATGACTGAATGCTACTTGTAGCGTTTCTATAATATACAAGAAGTTTTTTATGATATAACAGTTACAACAATATGATGAAACTGAAGTTTATGTCATAAGTTATTCATTTAAGTGCAAGGAATAGCAAAGAATCAATGACAAATCATTTGTCTGTACATGTAACTTTTCTCTGAAAATGAAAAATGAAAAAGAATTTCATTCAGAATTATTGATTAGATCTGAGGCCTGACCTTAGATTTTGACTTTATTGAATGAAATTACATTAGCCAATAATCATTACTGACAGGTTGAAACTTTGTGGAGACCTGGGTATAGATTGTTGGTATGAGGAGTGGAGAGCAGGTGAACTGAGCAGAGCAGGTGTGCTCCTTCAGGAATCTTGTGCCAGCGACTATTCTGTCTTCAGATCTTAATTCTCTCAATTTTCAAAACCTTGGGTAATAGAATATGTCAATTCCTGACTGAAATTCAGCAGTGAAACCGATGTTTTCCCTTTGTAAACAGACGTGAATAAATTACAGATATCAACCAAATATTGATTCTCTTAAGGCCGAGTTTCAAATTAATTTTAGTTGTCCATGTAAAGAGCCTTATGAATAGATTTAAAAACCAAAATGAATTAGAGCTGATAACTAACATCTGAAATAGTAAATTGAAGCTCATGATAACACAGTGGCATATGTGAGGATGGCAGAAATATACATTGGAGAGAAACTGCATGATGCTATGGCATTTATGCTCAGAATCTCTTAAAACATAATATTATCCATAATTTTTTATTCATAAGAGGTTGTCACTGCATTCCTTTGCTAACATCTTAACTCTTAATAGCATTCTAAATTTTTTGATTCATTGGTGTTGCTAATTTTCCCTTTTTAATAGGAGGTTGTTATGGCTGGCTAATAAATGTTTCATGTTTGGAAATTTGCTGCTTTTGCTAATCTTTTCATTAAGTGAAGTGGCTGCTTAAAGCATATTCTGAAGAACATCAGTTTTACACAGGGTGATAGTTGCTAGTTTTGTTGAGTTAGATAATTAGGATGTTTAGAGTATAGGGGTGTTTCAACTTTTGGGCAAAGCTAGTTCTTTCTGAGAGAGAAAAATTCAGAAGGCCATGCTAATGACAAGCCAGACTTCCACATGGCACTGTCTTATGTGCTAAATTGTTCCTACAGCTTGAGTATTGACTTAATTTGCCCTTCACAAATATGCACTCTTTGTTAATATGTTGTTTACAATGTACTAATGTTCCCACAAAGCCCACTGAAGTAGAGCAAATTGTCCCGTTTCATTAGTACAGGATTCTAACGTTGAATAATTTTATTTCATGTCAAATAGCTTTTTAACTCTGCGTCATCAATGTAAACAGTATTTATTGTTTTGTAGAACAAGTTGTTGCTGTTTCCCATTTGTCATCTTTCTGCCTTGTTGACTCACTCTAGCCTTTATTTTGTGATCTCAAACCGTTCACACTCTCCTAAAGGGATTGCAGCTAAATGTAACAATTTGCCTTTATGTTCCATTTTCACTAGTTTTAGTAAGCGGAGTCATGCAAAGGAGTTTGGTTCAGGATACCACCTGAATACAGCTTCTGTCTTTATGCAGAGCGGAGTAAGCACTTTTTTTTTCCTGTTTACTCTGTTCAGGAAAGGAGAAAAATGTGTTTCTTATGTTACTACATGTCATACTGCAGCTCGGGGCACACTGTTGTTCGAGGCACTGTTGTGGCCAGCACAACTGGAACAGGTAGTGTTGCGCTTTGCAGTGACTTCCAGTCTGGCTCTGTGGCTTTGCTCCTTAGGTGATGGTTTATGGCATCAATATATCAATATCCTTTGGAGGGGTACAAGGTCATCTGATCTACATGGAGCGGTTCATAAGCTTGAAGCTGAGAACGTGTTTAGATGAAATGAGGAATTATGAATTTGCGTAGGTGCTGGATGGAGATGTGTGTATTCAGGCAGTTTGAGGAGAGGTTTTCTGCCTGCCCTGCTCTTGCTGGGTGTATCCGATGGTCCTGCAGGAAAGTACACGATGGATTCTGAGTGTAATGAATATATTTTGCCACTAGATGGTATTGTTATATGAGATTAAGTATTTGCTTTGTGCGAGGGGATGCTGAAGGGAAGAGGACCTTTAATGGCCGTTAGGCATGTGGGAAGGCACCAATGGCTGCTTCTGAGCGAAGTGCAGATGGCCCCAGGAATTAGATTTACCAGTTAATTAAACCACAACTTATGATTTTTTTTCCCCTGTAACTTGTAGGCTTGTTTGAATAATGCAAGTCTTTGCAGCTGAGTAACCTCAGTGTGTATGCTGACAAAGCACTGGAAAGGGGGAAATGTCTTCAACTGCTATCGTTGCTTTCCATGATATTTTGCATATTTTTGTCCATAAGGATTTGATTTTCATTAAACACAGGTCTGCTTAACAAAGAATATTTTTTCAGGAAAGGTATGAGAAGGGAAGATACCTGTACAAGCACGAACATGAGGAGATACAACTTTTTACCTGTGTGAGGCAGTGATACCCCTGTGCTAAACATCTGCCAGTAAATTATAACTTCTTAAAAGTCAGGGGGGGGAAGGAATGTGTGACATATTCCACGGTTTGGTCAATTTAATATGCATCCCATTGGTTAAAGAAAAAGTTAACAGGAATTATCAACTGTTAATTGTTTGGGTTCTTAGGATGCTTTGTTCTGCAAAATACCAAGACAGTCTGCATGAACTGTTTTATCTTGCTGTTGTGTGAAAGGCATTATTCATTTAGCTTGGGATAGGGAAGCAGTACTCCTGTGCACAGCAAAACAGACTGCTGCCTTCATTTGAAAAACTCTACATAAAAGGAGAAACATTTTATATTTTTTTTATAACGGCTTTGACTCTGCCTTACAGCTTTGTTTTCTTAAAAATATTGAGAGAAAGCATTTTGTATTTCAGCTGATTTGGAGTTTAAATGGCTTTTTCATGCCAGGCTTTGTTTGAAAATCTGCTGATTTCCTGCTTGAGTCAGAGGCAGATGTACTGCAGGATCTTGGTGCTGTGACTGACATTGTTGCTGTGGCAGTGCTGTGCTGCTGCAGTTGTAGACCAGCCCCTATTTTCCTGGGAATTGTATGAATCCACAATAAAGTCAGGTACCTGCCCCAGAGTTCATGTTAGTTCATGTGTTTAGAAACAGCTTTTGGTACAGAGAAGTGCCAGTAAACTGACTATTTTTCCATCATGCTGAGCCCTCCCAGAGTCTTCCCCAGCCACCGGCAGTTCACACTTATCTCAGGGAAGATACACGTACAGAACTCACAGTGTTGTAAGGAGAAGCTGGAGCTCTTGAGGCTTGTTTCTCAGTGATGCTCTCTGTTCTAATTAGACTTGAAAGTGTAGCATGTTTACAGTCTATGCAAAACCGAAGCCTGGCTTTTCTGAGTGCCTCCCTGGGTGGATGGCAGCAGGCTTGGAAGCAGCCGTTGGCAGCATACGGTTGGTCTTCTCCTTCTGGCGTGTGGTGCTGCCTTGAAGGCTTCCTCCTGTCTGCAGCAAGCATCTGCCAGCGGGTTGGGCAGGCGAGCCCCCAGCGCTGGTTGATGTCGTGCTGGCTACACTGATGGGACACTGCAGGCTTCTCTGCATGTCAGCCAGGTCTCAAGAAGGGCCTCCAGGACCCTCTGAGAGACAGTGTAGACATAATCACCTCATGTATTACATGTGAGGGAAAACATGATTTAAAGGACTGGGTTCCCAGCAGGTATATATCACTCTAGTTCTTATCCCAGTGGAAGAACTGGTGGAGGAAATTCAGTACCAAGCTCAGAATAATTGCTATGCTAAGACAACTCGCAGATAGTGAAGTCCTGAACAGAAATGCTGCATCATGTGATGTTGCTGGCCAACCTGTGACAGAGAAATATATTTCATACAAAAAGTCATTAAGAATATTTTGAAAGAACCTGAAGGCTATTGGGATTATAAACTGTCATCATACTCGTTTCCTACATCAGTTTCTTCTTGCATTTTCTTCATTGTATAGTTTTCCATTGATTGGATAGTGCTGCTTCTTTTCCCCTCCATTTAATTTTCCTTCTTTTCACTGAATTTTTCAACGAATTTCACTGAATTTTTAGAGTTGTAAGGGACTGTAGAGATCATCTAGTCCAACTCCCCTGCTGAAGCAGACTTGCCCAGAGCTAGAGCATGTCACTCAGGACTACATCCAGGCCGGTCTTGAAAACCTCCAAAGAAGGGGACTCCACGACCTCCCTGGGCAGCCTGTTCCAGGGCTCTGTCACTCTCACTGTGAAGCAGTTTTTTCTCATATTTGAGTGGAACCTCCTATGTTCCAACTTATGCCCATTACCCCTCATCCTCTCACTGGTAACCACTGAAAAGAGTTTGGCTCCCTCCTCCTTCAAACCACCCTTTAGATATTTATAGGCATTAATAAGGTCTCCCCTCAGCCTTCTCTTCTCCAGGCTAAAGAGTCCCAGCTCTCTCAGCCTTTCCTCATAAGAGAGATGCTTCTTATTTCAATTAACTTTATGATGCTGTTTATAAATAAATGAGAGCAAAAATGAAATCTACCTTTTCTTCCCTGTGTTTTACCAACTTCTGAGATCAGCTGGACTGTGCTTTCTTTAACAGTATTCTGGCATGAACCTTTGGAAACTGGTGAATTAGTTTCATTTTCAGTGAGAGAATACACTATTTGAGATTTTTCTTTTTCTGTTGGTAACAGAGGTAGATCCTAGTTGGAAAGAAATGCCTGAATAAAGTCAATAGCTATTTATTGAATATGTATTTGTTCTTTAAATGAGTGATTTTTGGATTGACATTTCTTTTAACTTTGTGTCTCTGACACGAAACAGTAATAGGTAAATTTTAACCAAAATAACAACAAATATAGTGAGTGATTGCACTTGTGTTTAATATAATGGTACAATTCAAAGACTTTAAAGAATACGATTATTTTAAGAGTATTCCAGAAAAGCCCAAACAACACAAAATCTACCCAGAAAGATTTTATTTCCTTTTTTTTTCCCCCTTCTAAATGAAATTAGACAAACATAGTTGTACATGGTAAGCATGACACCCATAAAAACATGATCTAAGAATATTCAGCGAAGTATTTCTTAATCTGCAGGAAAGTTCAGCACTTTTATATTGAACAATACTGAACTAGACAACAGTGTAACTTGATGTCATCAATATTATTTTTAAGAGATGTATCCCAGCCATATACAGTCCTAGTAATTATGAGTTAGATCTTCAATGACCTGTAGGGAGTTAAACAAAGGCATTAAAAGAAAATCCAGGAATTTCAGTAACTTGCTGGCTACCCTTACTCATTAAGGCTGGAGAGCACATTGTAACTGAAGAAAGGGAAAGTGTATTTTCCTTATTTTCCAATATTTGCTGGCAAATACTGGAGAAAAATGATCAAGAAAGACAGCAGTAGTTTCAAAAGATACTATTTTGTGGAAGTGAAAACTCACTTGTAGCCAGTCTGTCCTACAGAACCAGTTATGACCCTTGTGCACATAGTCCTTAGGAATGGTCACTATGGAATTTGTGTTTTACCGCACTCTGTCAATGGTGCTAAGCTGTGCATCCCCAAAATTTAAATTAAAACTATTAGCAATGATTCAAATAATCCTTCATCGAAATAATCAAATTGACTGGTGGAAGGACCTCGGATATTGCCTCTGACTTCTAGTTTGATTGAAACCTTGCATTTGCTGTTAGTATTTCATAGCTGTTTTCCTCAACCTGACAAAAAGGAAGTAGTTGTATTTTCCTCTAGTATGTGTGCACTTAAAGTGTACCATGTATTCCCTCTGCAAGTGTAGCTACTGTGTTATTATAGTGATAATATCAAAAGCTTTGATTTATATTCCTTTAGAAATACTACCTAACTTCTCGTTTGCTTTCTTTACTACAACTGGATACTTGGCTAAAGGCTTTAAAGGATTTTTCTGTAATAACTTCCAATCTCTTTTTAGGCTGCAGAATCTTTCTTTTAGCTGATACTCTGTCAGTTTGGTTCTTTGTTTCAGGGCTTGTCAGTCTGCATTCATCTACATTTGCTTTTGGCAAGACCAGGGTCTTAAATGATAGAAATCTTTTCCTCTTCAGTTCTGGTTTCCATGTGATACGTTGTGGCTCCTCAACTAATAACACTTACAGACTTTGAAATCTTCCCCTTTAACACTGTTGTCAAGTCATTTAACAGGAGAAAAAGACAAAACAAAAAAGAGGAGAAAATAAGGCATTCAGGGACATATTTGACTTTTGGGGCATCATTTTGATCTTCTTTAACTCTTGTTAAACTGTTTATGACCAAAATTTGACCAAAATCTTAAAATGGATATAAATTTCCAGATTGAAATACGCACTTTGTTCAGTAGATTATCCACCATTTATTTTTATGCTACTCTTCCTTCACTTTAAGGACCATGTCCTTTATTGTAAAAAGCACATCTCCTAATTATTTTTTGGTATTATTTTTTGGTCCTAATTCAATATACCACCTAAGTCCTTTCCTGCTTGATTAAATGCTGAAATGTGTTTAACATTTATTGAGTTCTGTGGACTGAACAGACTTGGTTAAAAAGCTGGATGTTTACCTGAAAGTCCTTCTGGTACATTATTTGAAGCCTGGGTAGTTTCCCAGCAGAGACACACTGGGGCTGCTCCACATGTGGGGCACTGGACTCTGGTCCTCGCAAGATCCTTGTGAAGGCAGTGCTGGTGTCCCTGTGTGGGCCAAGTGTCCATGCTGGGCAAGAGGTCTTTGTCCCCTTCAGCCTTGGCACCATACCTCATCAGTCAAAATCTCTTCTGTTAAGCAGTGGGATTTTGGGGGGTAATATAGCAGCGTGGAAGGCAGGAGCTAGTAGACCAGGGAGGTAAACCCCTTTTGATTTTCTGAGGAGAAACCAGTGCTTGCTTGGATTCTTTAATGCTTATTTTCACAGAAAGAGTGGTTGGGCATTGGAATAGGCTGCCCAGGGAGGTGGTTGAGTCACCATCCCTGGACGTGTTTAAGAGTTGTTTAGATGTGGTGTTGGGGGATATGGTGTAGGGGAGAACCTGGTAGAGTAGGGTAGATGGTTGGACTCGATGATCCTAAGGGTCTTTTACAGCCAAAATGATTCTATGATTCTATAATTTATTTTGTGGATTCAGCTCGTATTGCTACAGCCATACTAAACAGAAGTACAAAAAAACTGCTTAGTTTCTCACTGTTTGGAAAACACTGTTTGTGTTTGTTTTAACACAAGGTGTTAAAAAAGTTTGCTGAATGAAATGCCTAACATGGAGGTCGAGACAATAACTATCCGTCATTTCTGGGAAGGTATTTTAAACACCTGAGAACAAGAATGGGTATAAACTGTGAAAGGTCTCTTGCTCAAAGGTGTTTCTGCTTGAATCTTTTACAGCCCTTCTGATTTCTGCCCTTTGGCCTCCTTCCAGTTCGATGGATGTCCTAGTACCACACCAGGGAAAGCTTCACGCTGTTCCGTCAAAATTTTGTCAAATGATTCTCCAGCTAAAATGTAACTGACATTTTTTTCATGGCCTCTTTTTCACCTTGTCAGAACAGTCAGGACAGCAATCAAACCATCAAGCCAGTGGCGTGGAAACACACCATGCTGGTATTTTTGGTGTGGCCTAGATCATCCTTTTCTATGGAGACACGTGAAAGGGACATCTAGGGGTAGAGACTTCTTCCCATCCCTTTGTGGGGAGATGGCAAGGACATTGAGGGTCTACAAATGGGGTCTCATGTGTCCAGTGTGACCATCACATAGAAGGTCTGTCACAGTTTGGGCTCCTTCCCCAGGTTTATCATCACCCCCATGTATGTCATTTTTCACTTTAGATCATCTGCCTGATCACCTCTTGGGGAGAACGGTTCTCATCAGTCCTCAGTGGGAGGGCTGAGCAGAGCGTGGACAATGCCCAAGGCCACAGTAGTTTTTTTTTATATTGCCAGTTTGGGCTGGGCATCAGATAGACATTGTCCATCCTGCTTATTGCTCCACTGCCCAGTTTAATCTCCTGTTCTCACTCTCTGGTGTCACAGGACCACATGGACAGGACTCCAGGGATTGTGGAGGTGGACATTCCACCAAATTTGTGATGAATATGTTGTTTTGGCTCATGTCAACTTTTGTTCAGCATGTGGTGTGCTTTCCACTGGATCTGTTCAGCTTGGTTCACCTAACAAGTCTCATATGTGACTTTTCTTTGTCATAAAAAGACATCTGTTCCAACTCTTTCTTGCACTCACAGGGCTTAAATTTTATTTTTAAATTAGATTTGAAGATATTGTATTACATGGTGGAGAGAAAAGATGGTTGATAGCTTTTTAACAAACAATAAAATCAGCAAGGAAGGTTTTCTCAAGGACTCTAAGAGTCATGTAGTCTGTCATGGCCCAAGCAGGATTGACTGAATGTAAAGCATCCTGGGCCACGTTTGTGCAGCCTATTTGTTCATAAAACCTTGCAGTATTTGGTTCACTGTTTTTCCTAGAGCTTCACTAGCCTTTATCACAGAAATGTTCCTCATGCTAACGAAAAGAGGAAGGCAAACAGCAGGGTGGCTTTGGATAGTTTAGACTGGAGTATGAACCTTTCAGGCATGAGTTGCTTGCTTGACTAAAAAAGTCCCTTAGTGTGAACAGAAGTCCAGAGGAGCACAGATTGTGGCTGTAGTTGAATCAGGATGAGAGCTTCTGGGTTGTCTGAGTCGGAAAAGTGGTGGGGTTCCCCCAGTTCCTATATGCCATAGCACTGCAGGGTACGCTGAGGGTTGAGCAGAGGTTCCCCCATCACAATCCCTGCTGCTCCAAACTCCTTCAGGTGGTGGTGGTGGCGGTAAGCGCACTCTTTCTCCATGGACCTGCCCCCCTTTCCCACCAGTCCCCATTTTGGAAAATTGAAGTGGTATAGCTGCGTGACATCACTTTCCTCCTCTCTATCTATCTCCTCTGCTTTTCTAGGTGTCTTGAGGGGGCCCTCTATCCCAGCAAGGAAGGGATTGCCCAGTCTTCCACGAAGTGACAGTGGTCTCTGGGTCTCCAAAGGAAGTTAGCTGGATGTAGAAGTCCCGGGAAAGGTTAAACATATTTATGCAGCACTAAACTGCTGAATTTTGTAGGAAGGGAAGAGCTGGAGGATGAGGCTAAACAAGGTCTTCTCTCACAGTCTGTGTTGTCAGTAAATTTTTATAGAGTTGAGATTTATTCTAATGTGGCTCTATATAGTAGGGACAGGATGCAGTAGCCTGTTTAAATAAAACCTGCTTGGCAGTGTGTAAAGCCACCCTTCTTTTTTTTAATTCTTAATGAATGTTTTGTCTCTTCATACTGCCCTTTCAATTGTTAGCCTCTTTCATGCTCTTCTTCATCCGGGTGATCCTATGCATGTTAATTTTTCATAGAGGGAGAGAGCAGGAGACAAATATTTAGTCAGAACTCCCTTTGTTTGGCAATGTACAGAGCCTGTGTGTCAGTTAAGAGAGAAAAACATTACAACTACCAGCCCCTTGCTCTTTTTTTTTTTTCCCTTTCTTTTATTTTTTTCTCGGTATGGTCTTTGCTAGCTAGATTGATGTTTATTCCAGAAGGCAGCTAGGGAAAAGCCCACCTGGCTGTCAGGGTGCTTGTGTGTTGCTCAGGCACACGCTGTGGCATCCTCTCCCCGACAGCCTGGCCCTGAGGCAGCAGGGACCACTGGGGAGGGAGGCAGAGCAAAATGTCTAACGTGGCATCCCACGGCCACCAAGCAGTGGTGTGCAGTTCCTTCTCACTGATCACAAGAAGCCGTGCAGGGAGCTTCAGCGAGCTGGCAGTTGCAGAACTGATTTCCTACAGAGTGCAGCCCTTCTGCTGGTGTATAAACACAGGCTGGGTAAAAAGAAGATGCTTAAGAATTAAGGCAAGCAGGTCGTCTAACAGAGAGCTTTCCTTGTGAAAGCTTACATAGGACTTGAAATAATGCATAGGAAATGCATAAAGCCACCAGAACTGTCTGACTGGAGAATCTTCAAACAAGGAGTGATGTTTGTACATAATTAAGTCAAACCTTCAGCGTCAAATGCAACCAGAGATTTTGACTTATATGTAATGTTGTAATATACTGAGTAGAAATCTGAGATTTTCAAATATTTTCAGTCTAAAGTAGGAGTGCATAGTGTAGACATACTTTGTTTCTCAAGACACTTGGAAATTATGGCATTTTTTTGATGTTTATTTCAGCTTCTCTGTGGAGAAATGCTCTAACAGAAGGTAATACATAGTCAAATTAAAGAGGAACCTAGGGAGAAAAAGAAAAAAACATTGAATGTAGAAGGGCTTGGCATTTTAGTAAGAAAATCTAAATATGATACCCTTGGAGGAGGGTATGATTTATTTAGAAGAGGAAAATATATGTCTTAGAAAAAATACAAAAGACAGAACAACTTCAAATTATAATCAGCATTGTGCAAGGCAGAATTGCAAATAGAAAACTGAGAGGAAACATCCTGATCTGTTGAAGCCTAAAAGTAAAATTGTTTGCAAAACTGGCATTGCTGTGATCTTTTGAATTAGCTGTAGCCTCACAAAAACTGAATTATCAGACATGATGTTGAGAAATAAAAATAGCAAGTTATGATTAACTTGTGTTGGTGCTTTCTCTCAGCCCCACCTCCAGAAAATATCTAGCAGTAGTGTTAGAAGGCATCCTCAGCAAGTGTAACTAAGTTGTTTACTCATTTGCATGATCAGAGGATCAAGTCTCAGACTATGTGTGTGTGCGGTGTTCGTGTGTGTATATAAAATAACCATTCCTTTTATATGACATTGATTTTTCTCACAGTTTTATAATGATCACAGCTCTTATTCCTATCAAAAAAAGTCTGCCTTGCAGAAAGTCAGACAGAATAACTGTGTCAAATAAGATTTATTTCAAGGAATATAAATGCAGCTGCCTTTACTCACACAAAAGTAAAGACTTAAAAAAAAAAGAAAAAAGAAAAGAAGCTTTTACAAACTCCTTTTGCTTGCTTTCTTGCCTGACCAGAGCTCAGAGCCAGCCAAAGACTCCCACTGATTGAAGCAGCTGCAGAGGCTAAATGAAGTTTTTAGGTGAACACTTTAAATTGAAGCTGGCTAGGAGGTTCATGAAGTAATTTGAACTCTCAGTGTGTGCGTGTGTAGTACATAGGTAACAGTATTTTACCCATTATCACCTCAGAAAAAAACACTGGGAGTTCTGGATATTTGGGAAGCCACGTACTCGTGGAGGGTTAGGGCATACAAATATCTGGATTTTCTCGGCCGTATTTTCTAGAAATCTTGGAATCTTTTCAATACATTATAAATGCGCCTGGGACTTAGAGACACCTGATGACCCTAGCCCAGATGCCCCTGCTCTAGCTACTGCCCATCAGTATTTCATAGTAGTCTCATTTGGGACTCTGGACATGGAAACGATCTTATTTGGAGTCTCAGAACATGTGTACTGTGTTGTAGAGCCATACATTATAAGTTTGACACTTCTGGAAGGTCTTCTGGGCCTGTGCCATCCAGTTGATTTATGCATGTACATTGGTCCTGATCCTTCTCAGAAGCCAAAGGCTTAGTGTCCATGTGCTTTATAGTGCACAAACATTTCAACCCAGGAAATTCAGTATATAGAGGTTGATTCTGTCCCCACTGGGTCCTCAGATATTGTTGACAACTTTGAGGGTCAAATTGAAGTACCAAGTTTTTCCTGGATAGAAATGTGTTTTTTCAGTCTTTGATTTAGTGTGGCATGAAAGTCCTACTAGCTGGGCACTCAAGGTAATTATATATTTTTGCAAAGAAATTGTATTCAGTGTACATTTATTTCTATAGCTGGATCATTCTTTCTGGTCAGCACCTTTCAGATGCTTGATCCCCTTCTCTAACATAAAATTAATCTGTTTTTCTGGTATATGCTCACATGACATAAGTGATGCCAGTAAGAAAAAACATTATCTTTTCCCTGCTCAGCCTGTCCTGAGTGACCTGTGTTTTACTTGAACTGGAAAGGAAATCGTGAAATAAAGGTATAATCTGTAATGACTTAATGTGCTGTAGATTCATTACTATTTTTGCAGAAATTATTCTCACTTCATTAGCTTGCTCTCCCCTTCCACCCATTTTTGTAAGAATTATTATGAAGCCAGAATTTGATTAGTGCTGCCTTTGTCAATTCAAGTTATTAATGATTAGTTAATTCTCTCAAGGAATCTATTTTTACTGTGGCAGTATTCATTTTAAGCCATTGAATCTCATGTTTAAACATTTTTAGTACTTACTTTTCAATTATGTAGTCACAGTAGAGTAAAAAAACCTTAAATACTTCCTTAAAGGTAACTTAGGAAACGTGAATGATTTATGTCTGATTTTCAGAGCTCTAATATTATTGCACAATGTTACACACTGTATGCGATGCAGCTCGCAAGCAAAACAAGACAAATAAGTGGGATTCTAGTCTTTGAATATCACTTCTGTAGAGGAACCAATGATTTCTTAATTGAAAAGAAACTCATTATTTCTCCACTGGTAGTGGAAGTACAGAATTATTAAGGTGATTTTCTTGTTAATAACTGAAGTCTTGTCAACATTTTCTCAGCTTTTCATAGTGATTGAAGAGACCTTTTACTTCCAAAATTTGCAGATAAGATCATCAATTGTGTGTCTAGAATGACCTGACGTAGTACATAAAAATAACTGTACTGTGCTAAAAATGACTGGAAATTTAAATATAAATCAGTGTGTACAAGATGTAGGACAAAGCAAATAGGACAGTTGCTGGTTGGGTTGTCTATTTTTTAAATATTTGTGGAACTGCAGTCAAGAATAAATAAGTAATGTGTGCTTTTTGGAAGTTTAAGAATACCCTATTTGCATTTTGTGTATTGTGTATGGATGTGGAGAAGAGAGGAAAATAGAGCTCCCTGCAGATTGCCTGTGAGAGTATGCGTCAGGTCTCCAGGGAGTGTTTGTGTGGCTGTAGGAACAAATTGCATAGTCTGGAGAGGGACTAGTACTGATGTCTTGGGAGAATACTTTCTTACTAAGCCTTTGCCATGCAGTGCAGAAATACCAGAGATGTCTCAAGAGGATGCTCTACACATGAGGGCAGTTGGAAGTGTTTTTGCTCATAGCACTAGGATCACCAGCCCTTTAAGAGAATGTATTTGAAATATAACAATGTCTGGAATAGTATGCATAAGAGCCACTACTTCTTGGGCAGCCTGAGAGAGTAAAAGATGAGGAGACAGCACTCATTATGCTTCAGAAGCTCCATCCTCTCCCCTTTCTCTGGTTAAGTTAAAGTCTCATCAGAGCTGAAAGCTCTGACTAGGACTCTCTGGAGTCCCATGGTTTTCTGGCTCTCTCAGTTTGCTCTGTGTCCTCTTTTATCTCACACAGGGAAATTAAATAAGTAATTAAGTGCACATTTTTAGTTGCTGACTTGCAGGATCAGATACTGAAAGGTTATGTGGTGTTTTAGGAGATTGTCTGCTTGCTGCTATTGTTAAAAATACTTGATTTCCACAATTTTTCCAGGGTTTCTCATATCCTTTCTACAAGTTACCTACTCACAATTCCACCTCATAATTGTTCATGAATTAGTGCTCAATGTTAAGAATATTCTGCTGGGAAGATTTGTTGATCTGGTAGGGAGTGGCTTTGTAAGTGTTCTCCAAAGATGGAGAATCAGCCCATTACTCAATGAGCTGATATGCTGCCAACATTTGCTTTCTGTCCATTGCTTGCTGACCGTTGATGTCAGATTTTTGGATATACCAGGGAAATTAACAGAGTTCCCTTCTTGCAGGGAGGGAACAGTTGTAATCATCTGTATGAATCTTCTCACATACTCTTCTGTGTGGTTGGTAGGTTTTTTTTCTTCTTTTTTTTTTTTTTTTCTGTTCATATGCAGTGTATCTAATATGAAATTTCATTCATTTTGTCAAATTAAACACCAAGTTTCCCATTCAAAATTTATTGGCCTGCTAGCTTCCCTGCACAAGTCAGACTTTTGGTGCTATATTTGTTACCGGATAGCGATGATATTCAATATGCTTTTAAATTTCTGGTGGTTTATATAAATCCATTAAAAATAACTAGGCAAACTAAAATTATGTTGTCAAATTTTGACAACATGATGTTAAAATCACTGGAACTGGGTTGACTGTTTCTGAAGAATGGTTCCATTACTTAACTGGGCTCTGGAGATTAGATATACTGAGCGGCAAATTCTTTTTCTTTCTAAATTAATTTCTGTTTCATAGTTAAATAGAGTATATGCTATCTGAATCAACTCAGATTTTCCAAGTATTCCCAATATGCTTTTTATCAATGGCTATGCTCTACAAAGTTATCATTGCTTTTTAACTGCTTCATCACTTTCTTTCTAGCTATTAGATCGGATAAAGTTGTTCCGTGTTCAGGATTTGTCTTGATTCTGTCTCCTTTGTAATGGTCTTTGTTTTTTCCTTAGTCATATTTTAAAACTAATTTCTTCTTCCTCTTTTTCAGGGATTAATTTATTTGGTTTTCATTCTCTCTTTTCATTTCTCTCGTGGATATGAGAAAACTCTGCATGTCATTGTCTGTAAAAATCACCAGTTCCCATTTTCAGCAACGTTTCTTTTTATCCTCAAACCTCCAATCAATCTCTCAAGCTGAACTGGCCTTCTTGTTGAGCACTTGCAGAGTAAAATCCCATCCCTATTGAATTCAGTGGGAGTTTTGTCATTCATGTCAATGACTTCAATGCTTCACTCACAGTTAACATGCATTAGGTTTTAATTATAATGCTTTTTAGGCATCTCTAGCCTTCTTCCTGCTTCATGGCTTTTAATTACTTCCCAGTGAGCTTACTGTTTACTCCTCCTAATTCTACTCAGCTTCTTTTTTCAAAGCATACTTTTTCTCATTGCTTGTCAGTGTACATGAGACAGATGATATCTTAGGAAAATATAAAGATAGTCGAAAAGGAATTATGGTGAATGTTAAGCATTCCTTTTGCAAATCATTCTGTGAGGGCAATACCCTTATTAATTTTGTTTGGCTTCATGGGAAACCTGGACTTCTGCATGCTGCCCAGTGAAGGAGTGGAGCCTTACAGAACACAAGTATCACATCTCAAGCACAAAGTGTTAACCTGTTTAAGAATAAAGAAATGAAAAAAAAAAAGTTGTTTGTGACACACCTTGTGGTCCTAAGATAAGGAACTTCTAAGCTTTTTGCCCTAGGGAACCCAAAGGAACAAAACCAATTAATAGCAATTGCATATCAAAGTATGACAAAGTGAATTTGTGGTCAGCAGCTGTTTATCAATGTGCTGATGACAGTATCATGTTTACCAAAGTACTTGGCTTTTTAGTATTTATGGCATTGCTTCTTTTTAATCTTTTGAATACTGATTAGACAATTTTGCTGACTATATTAATATAAAAATGTTCCTTGTCCAAAGAATTCAAGCCCTCATAGCCTGTATAAAGGAAATAAACCTGAATCACTCCACTGTTAGTGAATTTTATTATGGCTGGTCTACAGTTCTGAAGTTGCAGATTAATTAAAATAGTAGGAGATAGAAGATGATTTTCTATGTTTTCCTGTGAGTCTAATGTTTGTACAGCTTATTTCTTACATGGGACAGTGTATGCAGATTGGTGTAACACCTTGAAGAATAAGACCTGGTGTTACTGATTTCTGCATGCTCTGACCTCCAAAACTTCTTCTTCTTTGCTGCATGAGACAATACTCTGGTGATGAAAAAGACAGCAGTAATGGTGCTAAAATTCTTTGAACAAGGTGTTCTACTAAGAAGTAATACTACTGTGAATAGCAGCTCAGTATCATGACCTCTGGCTTTTTTATATGACTTGCAAAATGTAACTGGTCAGTAGTATCTGCAAAGAAGCCATACGTGCATCTGCAGACTGCTGAAGGGGACATCCTCATACTGCACTAAGTGCGTGAGTATCTTTCATGGTGGGAGCATGTGAAGTGAAACACCACATCGTCAATCAAATGCTGAATATGTTATGCTGAATAAAGTATCAGCATACTTCTTCAGGAGTATTTTTAAATAAAAGCACTAAAAGCAGAGGAAGAGAATAAGTTGCTTGTGAAAGTCTAAGCAGAAGTAATGACATTGGCTTGTGGTCAGATAATAAATATAGTAGTCCAGTGGGGTTATGTTCTTTTTAGAGAACTGATCAGTTTGAAAAGATTTTGATGGGGTCAGTCACAGAGAATTGAAGGGATATTTGAAATCAGCATATATATTTCAGATTTCAAAATACACCAAAGTAATTTTTGAAGAAAAGTTTCTTGTGCAGTGGTGAGATGAACTCTCCCTTTGCAGAATTTTTTTTTTCTCTCTAAAGTATTGCTGGTGACTGGAGTACCACTGTATACAGCTGTCATGGGCTGTCCTGTCCCTGTCCAGGCCGCATATTGGAAGTAAAGAAGAAAATACTCTGACCATTCAGTCTAAAAATAGTTTTGATAACAAACAGGTGAAGACAGCTAACTTAGTAGTGAGCAGGGAAAAAGTGCAATCTCATTTGTTGTTGCTGTGGCTGGTGCTCCCAAGCTAATTCATTTTTTAACAGAACTGATCTCCCCTTTGTCTTCTGGTCTTTGCAGAATTTAGATTTTGACAGTCCTGAGACACACATCAATCATTTTGCCTTTTAAATACTAAACCATCAAAATCAATATTCTAAGATTTCAGCGTTCTCTTTGATGTCTTTTAATTTCTGATTGGTAACACTAGCTGAGTCCTCTGAGTTGAAGTCACAGCTAGAATTAGGTCATTGCAGAATTTCTAGATACTGCTTTTTTCTGATAATTAAGTAACATTGTTTCTTTTCCCACCCTTGTATTGGTAAAGGTGATTTAGCCTCTTCATTCTTCCTTGCAAAAGCTGACAGACAATCCTAAGATGCTTGAGACCCATTTCGTGGTTCCTGAGAAAGAAGTTTGAACAAAATATTATGGCAAAGAGATTAGAATTAGGATTGTGAGATGGTGGTTTCCAAACTGTCACTCATCCAGCTCCTCTGTAACAGTCAAGAATGTCTTGTAAAGAAAAAAGAAAAGCACCCTACCAAAAGACCTTCAGATGGCCAACTCAACAAAACTGCCTCCTGACAGAAAACACTAATGTACTTCCTATGTACTTAGTTATAGCTAGTGCAGGCTGCTTTGGGGAATCAATTTTGAGGCTTTGAAATTCCAATATTTGCTTCTTCTTAAGTCGTTCTGTTATCTGCTGTTGCTGTGTGGCAAGGGAGGCTGCAGATCCACTGTCCCGAGCAGATGTGCTGAGGCTTGAGAGAAATAAGAGGAGACTTAAAGCCCCTGGGTGTTGCTCTTTGCTTTAAATAAGTCATCTGATCCCCCAAACCAGCTGATGGGGGCTGTGTTCTGCATACGGGGAGCAAGGGGAAGCTTGTAATGCCGTGACTTGTTTTTCAAAGGCTTTTATGCCCTATCTATCTAGAGTTCAGAACAATTCACTGCTCTGATTGTTGCCTTCTGGGACCTGAGGACTTCAGAATACTTTCCAAATAATGGATTGGCTAGGAATCATTTTAAGAGTGGGAAAATATATTTGCAAAGAAGGAATTTATTATACAGAGGTGAGACAGGGCAGGTATAGAACAACTCTGTCATTGAGTCTAATCCCCTGCAATTACTGGGGATTATTACAATTATTACAACAGATGTCTTGTTCAGAGGTTCAGAGAACAGCTGCCTCCCAGGATCTGATGTTTGCAGAACATCTGCCATGCAGACAGTCACATATCATTGACCACAAAGTGATTCCTACTGCTGTGTGACAAATGCTAAGTCAAGACAAAAATAGTGGAAGGCCAAAAAGAGACAAATACAATGTCACAGTAAAGAAAATAAGAGAGATTGAGGGAGTTGCCCATATTCTGTGTCTCTGAGATGACCAAATTTTTGCCAGCTACAGCTCCAGGATCATTCCAAGAGGCATTCACATTGTCAAAAGCCCAGTGACCCCAGCTGATTTTTCTGGAGCAAAAGTTCAAATTCCTTCTGAAGTGAAATCTGAGAGTCATTTGAGCTTTGGATGAAGCAGTGCATCCATGCTCCTGAATCGTCTCTGCCTTGCTTTTACCTGAGGGTAAATTCTGGTGCTTCAGGGAAAAAATAATAATTAAGCTGTCCCTTAAAATGAGTCCAAAGTCATATAAGAGTAGGACCCAGCTCCCTTGATGTGCAGTGCTTTAACTTCCCACCATCTCTCTGCTAATATAGTATCCATCTTCATTAGTGTGAGCTATCTGTGGTGGAAAGCTGTCAGGATTACCTAGCAGCACAATTTCATTTGAGAGATTACTAATATCAGCTGTTTTATACTGTTGTTCAGTCTGGATCCTTGTTAATGAAATGAGAAATACTTGTTGGTAATGTCAGCACTTCAGTTTGTTTGCAATTTTGTTGCAAGCTTGTTTGCACTTTCTCCTGGAAATTGTGATGCTATGCATGCTATGCACACTAAATTCTGGTCATATAATGTATTTTCAGAAAATAGTCTTGAGGAATATCTTGAAGGAAACAAGTATGTGTAATGCCATTTCTTTGCCTGATGAGCTGGGACACTACTGCGTATATATAATTCCATATGCTGATGTTATTTAAAATAATACATAATACTTTGGTATTCAGTTTTAATTTTGCATGGAAACAAAACAGTGTATTAAAAGAAGTCCATCATGTTTTGTTCATTAAGGTTCTGAAAGTTTAAATACATTGAGGAAGATTTCTTGCAAAGTTTATGCTGGGTAAGATACTTACTTCTTTCTGTTTGTCAAGTTAGCAAAAGAGAATTCCCATGATGATGGCATAGCAAATGAGATCATGTAGTAGCAAAGTGGTAACTTTTTGCTGTACTGGATTTAGAAATGACAGCTGTGATTAAAAATATAAGGCAAAGGTTTTTTCCTCAGATGATATTCTGCTGTAGGAGTTACACTGGAATAGGAGTTACACTGATGTAAGGCCACTTATGAGATTTAGAAATAGCTAAAGTTAGTAAACTAATTAATTATGTGTTGGGTTCCTTATACAGTAATGGGGGCTAATCAGATGTTTTGTGTGTATTTTTATAGTGTTTGTGATCTTATTTCTTGTCATATTAATGCCACTCTAGTAGGAAGCAAACATTAATTAGCATAATTTAAAGTAGGAAAAGTAGAGGCTTGGGTAATTAATAAATTTTAACAGCGGATTTTATCTAGAGCTGTTTGTGGAATTTCCCAGTAGCACTTCTCTATGTGGTACATTTTTACTGTCATCTCAGTTGATGCTGTACTAAAAATGTCCATAAATTATTATTTTGGACCTAGTCTGACCTAGAGGTATATGAAGTAGTGCACAGAAGCTTTAAACAGACATTTAATACCAAGTTCATAAGAGACTTACCATTGTACAATTCCATGAGGGTAAGATGGCTGATTTTAAGGTCCCCAGAGATACCATGTTGCCTAGAATATTAAAAAAATCTTTAGGATAATGTTCTGTCCCAGATTTTTTGGCAGGACTTGTGATTTTCCCTGTCTTCCCCCCTTAAAGAGTGATTATACAACTGACCCATTACTCATGTTGTCAATGCTTTTGGACGACAGATGTGATAGAATCATAGAATCATAGAATCATCTGGGCCGGGAGGGACCTTCAAAGGTCATCTAGTCCGGCCCCCCTGCAG